>JBBPLV010000609.1:0-16444 GCA_038089975.1 Boletellus ananiceps | reverse complement strand
GTTGAGAGCATATTGTACAGTGGTCGCGATTAGATATAGATGTAAATAAACTACTAGCATGTGTACGGTACATGTCGAATCCTGTCCGCACTCGCCCTAAACTTCCAATCACGAGGCCATTCCCGAATACTTCAGTTCCCTGCCATAAAACGCCATGGCCCTCTCGCACTCCTCATCAAAGTCTACACTCAAGCTCGAGCTCGAGATCAGTGTGCCATAGTCGTCTTCATCGTCATCGTCATCCTTGTCCTCAACGCTGCACCAGAGGGTCGGGGCTGTCTTGCACTCCAGGGGTGCTGCCAGCTCTGTGGACACATCAAGGGTGTCGCACTTGATGCGGTCGCGCTGGAAAAGACCAATCAACAACTCCCATCTGGCATACCATGACAACTCCCAGCTACAGAAGTGGCTCCATGAAGGGGGGCTGTGCAGGGACGAGGTAGCCTTGGACTCCAGAGAGAATGGGGTTTTTGGCACCAGGCTATCGTCTGTGGCGGCGGTGGAGTCCGGTTCTTCGTCGACCGCAGGGGTCGACGAAGCATACGAACTCAACGTCGACAAAGACACGGACGCCTGAGGCTGAGCCGTGCCGTATACAGATGAAGATGATGCAGGTACCGCAGACCTCTGATGCACATTGAATATGTACAACGTCTTGTGAAGTGTCCATAAAGGATATCTGAAAAAGCAGCGATCGATATTGACAGCGTATGGATCTCTCAACGCTGAGATATCCCCTACGCGGGGAAAGATGGAAGAGTGGACATTGTGTTGGTGGTTCCTGTGTGGGTGGTCGGCGAGGTCGCGCTCCAACCCCGACGGAGGGGTGCGCGCATAGTACGGAGGTGGGTTCTCTGTGGCGATTGGCTGGGGGATAGCGATGCCCGTGTATGCATCATCCCCCAGCACCACCTGCTTGTGTGTGTCGCTCTGCTCCATGCGTGATCGCCACTCTTCATGCCGTGAATTCCAAAGAGTCTTTTGTTGCAGAAGGGCGCTGCGGGAGAACCCTCGGTGAGGGTAATTAAGTCTCTGCGTCGCGGCGCGGGGAGGTGGGGTGGATTCTGGAGTGTCATCCCGAAGTTGTACTGAAGGCGGGCGGACGGGTGTTGGAGCCCTGGGCTCAATGACAACCCCGTCCATTTCGTGTGTCGATGGCGCTGGGTATGTGTGCGACGTGTCCACGTTATCGTGGGTGTGTGAATCCGTGGCTTGTGGCGGGTCCGCAATTAGGAGACAGGGATGGTCCAGTGGCGCAATGTCAACTGCGAAGGCATCTTCATCTATAAATGCGAACGGGAAGCTATCGTGGGCACAGGTGCAAGCCGAGTCCATCCTTTGCGTTGGCGAGCTACCCGGGTCTTCGATGCAGAAGTCAAGACGGCTCGGGGAACGACTTGGTGCCCGAGGTTCGTCAAACAAGGGAGAAAGTGAAGAGTCCGTGGGTGATGACATCGCTAGGGATACGGGATAAGAAGAGCGAAGAAACGAGAGTAGGGCGGGGTGCGGCGGGCCCGCGTTTATGTACGCCAACGTCAAAGCACGGGCGTCTAAACACCCACAAAGCAGCGCGACAGTCACGTGAATTGACTTGTTCGGTGGACAAAAGCCATTCAGATCAACATTAACAGGATGTATGATACAGACACACCAAAATGGTCTCCTTTATTTTCTATCAAATCTCAGTGTCGTCTTCCGCATCTTCTCTGGGCGTTCAGAGAACGGCACTGTGTATCCGCCCAACGATGCTATCAGCCCGACCCTCGGATCCACGTCTGGGTCGCCATCCGGCGGCGCGGAGACGACCTGGATTATTGCTTGAGTCTCGACGCTGTGGATCTCGATTGTACCGTTGGGTAGGAGTGTCGTGATATTCGGGTAGTCTAGACCTTTCGGCATCGGTCAGTTTGCATCTGTGGTATTAGTCGTACCACCACGCACAGATGGAGAGCGGATGCCTCGGCCACTCCAGGGTCCCCCTGACAGGATCACCCTCTCCCGTGATAAAAACGCCCAAGGTACTTGCACCCGTCCACGAGACTAGGAGAAACTCGTTTCCACCCACAAACACGATGAAAGGCTTGACGGGTACTGCATCGTCCGGTGTCTGATTAACGGGAAGCACGGGGAACATTTGAGCAGTGTGCAAATCGATGACATTGTAATTCTGGCTGTCGGCAACACAAAGATATTGCCCCGCACGCCGTGCCAGCTGAGCCCCGAGTTGGAATGGAATTTCCTATGCGAATAACATTGCGTCATCACCACTGCAATCTCACGAGCGGACTTGGACCGACCCTGGAGTAAACCAGGCGCTCTTCGTATAAACTATAGAGCGCGATAGCGTTCCGCTTTATGACACAGAAGTCGAGAGGCTGCAGCTTGCTCGCCATGTCATGTACCGTAGGGGTCGGCCGCACAAGATGGTGCTGATCGACCGCACAAGCCTCGACATGACGAAGAGGCTTGATATTTGGTGCTGGGTCGAGCGAAGGTAAGGTGTAAAAGTGAAGTTGGCGATCTTTGGGAGCACCTTTAGGCGGTGTCGAGTGAGACAAAAGTCCGCTCACCAGACAATATCAGAACGCGGGACATGTAAGGGATCAAGATGAGTTCATCGATGGGTTTTCCATTCGGAAGACTCTGGCGTGATAGCAGGGAGTAGGATTCTTGCTGAAAGAACAGAGTGGTATAACATCGCGTGGTCGACCCATGCCAAGTTGACCAACCTTGGTTAAATCCGCCTCGGCTTGAAGCACGTATCGTAGTAGCTCGCCATTGGTGCATCCAACGTAGACCTCGGAATCTGGATCGGATGGTAAGAGGATGATGCGTGCTGGGTCATGCATACCGAGTGCCTGTGCGCATAGGACGTTCCCGACGGTTATTGCGGGTATGAGCGGTTGGATGAAGTACGGAGGCACGTCGTGAAGGTCAGCGGTCATTGGCAAAGGTTGGGAGTACGTAAAAGTGACGAACGCACTGACTGTCGAAAAGTCATGCGCCGAGTCCCCCTCCCGCCTCTGACCATCGCCACTTGCCATGCAGCCCACCGCGATCCCCCCACGCCGGAGAGCATCCATTTCCGTAGCCCACTCGAGAAGCCCAACTGGCCGTGAGTCGCCGTTGGGGACCGCGATGCTCCAATCAGCACCAGCAGGCCCAGAGGCCGAGAAATGGGTTGACTCATGGGCCCACGTCCACGCCAGAGGTGGACCGCCGTCAGTCCTCGCCCGACATGTCGCTGACTACCCCCTCGAATGCAGATCTTATCGACTCTCGTATTGTTGCTGTAGACGCAGACTGTACGGTGGAAGACGCATGCGATGCAAGTCTGACCCTTGGCCTCCGCTGTCCTTGCTCATGCGTTCCCGCAGCTACTTCTCAAAGAAGATACTTCCTGTCTAGCAGTCAAGGCCCTACCTGCCAATGGCACACAAACAAGTTCACCTTTTCTGGGTCTCTTCGATGTGCGTACAATATCTACATCACCCAAACGGTGTCCTTCTCTAACATGGATCTAGTTTTCTGATGTGAACGCATTCTTGACACTGGCCGCTACCCGACATACGATCCCTCCCCGCGAGCTCAAAGCAAACCCCCGGGCGGACCAGATCATGTCCGCAGCACGCTCTGGTTGCGTTCCTGTCCATCTAGTCAGCAGTGAGCATCTTTGTACTCCTTCCTTTCCAGACCACTGATCCGTAATAGACTTGTCAGAGAAGAACTTTCTTGAGGGTTTGCCCTACGAAGCGACCGTGGTGGCTCTATTGGGTATTTTCGCCCGTGGAACACACAGGGGTTAGGAAATCCGTTGACTGGGAGACATCAGCACTGAGTTTACATATAGTTCTTGTGCGCTCACCCTCTCCATCCAATGCGTATCTTGGGATGGTGTCCGACAGAGGCCTTCTATCTTGGTTTTCTTCCTACGCAGAACGAACACCTGCGTTCCAGTCTTACCTTGCGCGCTCGCTTTACACACTGACCCTCCCTTCCCTTCACGTGTACTCCTCAGTCGTTGCAACAAGTAGTGCAGCACAAGTCTTGGACGTGATGCGACTCATGAGCGAGCAAGGTGTGAGCAGTGTCGCCGTTATTGACGAAGACTCAGGGTCATTGTTGAGCGCGGTTAGCGTCACTGATGTCGGCAAGGCACGACGGACACTGTTCTCAATCCATTTTCAGATGCTGATCCTTTCCTCCTAGATGGTAGTACCGTCTCAGAGTAATCACATACTCTCTACGCCTGTATATCAATTTATCGCACAGATCAAGGTCCGAAAACTGTCATTCAGCGCTGGGTCCGATAATGACACCGACACAGGAGCCTGATGGGCTAACAGACGGTGCCGACAAATATCCAGGTAGGGTGTACATCTTACCCCTTCAACGGAGCCCTGACGCCACGTTCGCAGTATACGTCGTCCTCCCGACCAGCACGTTATCATTTACTATCCAGAAGCTGCTTGCCAGTCCGTCTGTTCATTCGCTCGCTCTTCTTTTTTTCTCGATGCACACACTCTGATCCACGCATGTCACCTCGCAGCCAACTCGCACCGGCTCTTCGTCACCGACAATGACTTTCCTCCCTCTTCTTCCCCTTCCCTCTCCAACCTGGGAAGCGGCAACCTGTGCGGCATCGTCTCCACCGTCGACAGTGAGTGTCCCTTTTGCCCTTCCTGTCTGTGTGTGCTCCGCGAACTGCTCGCCTATACTCCGTTTTCCTCTCTTCCTGCCGCCGATCAGTTCTCTCCCTCTTTGCCCGCATCGCCAACATCCCTGACGTCGACCCGACTCAACGGATGCGTCATAGGCGCGCGTCGTCGTCGTCGTCCTCCCGCGATCTCTCTGTTCGATCCCGCTCGAGTAGCCGAACGAGCATGCGTCTGAGCGCAAGCCCACGTATTGTGGCGACCACGGCGGACAAGCGCAACTCCATCTCAAGCTTGGACGCGTTTCAGTGGTCGGAGCTCGTCTCGCCTCGAAAGGAAGAGCACAAGTAACTGCAGTGCACACGCATATCTCTCGGTATGTCTCAGGGGGATGTCATTTACCACGTCACTCGACTTTACTGTTCAGCAATGGCCATTAATTGGATGGACACTTGCGGGGCCTTGGTGCCGTCTGTACGGATCGGTGCGGTCAGATGTACGTTTAACTCGGGTACTAATAGTCAAACATCACCCAAATCGTCTTGTCTTGAGACAATGTAGTGCATACATGCGGAAACATGAACGACGGACGTGAACAAAAGCGTACAAAGTGCATGCTTGTTGCTACACGATGCCCAGAGTAAAAAAGAAACATTCTAAGGTTCGAGTCTATGGCATACGAAATTAACAGAAGGGAACGATGCGGTAAAATAAAGTAGCCAAGGCGTGCATCATTACTGCACCGCGTTTCCGTTGTCATTTCGGTTTCTAACTTCTTCCCTCTTGGTCCCAATAGTCTTGGCGAGATCACTGATACGTTGTGCAAGTTTCTCGAGCATCGGCTTAACACCCTCCCTGACCTCCTCGGCGACACGATGGACCTTGTCGCTGACTGACATATCGGGGGTTGTGACAATGTCATGCAGGTCTGAGATGGTTTTGGAGATGTCGGGATAAGTCGATTGAAGGGTGTGTGGAAGCGTGGCAGTGGACTGTTGTAGCTTCTGCAGTTCCTGCAGCATGCTATCCGAGAGTGCGTGGATACGTGTTTGAGCCCCAACGAGGGACGCTGAAGCAAGCCCCTGAATAGAGTTGGCCGTCTCAATAGCCTTTTGGCTGAAAGCGAGTGAGCGCATATAGCAAGTGAGAAAGACGGTTTTCTCACACGAGGATGCTTTGTTGCTGAAGCTGCTTGAGATGCTCCGAGGAATAGACATAGACATTATCTCTGAGGTGTTTCGAAATGGCGTATGCACGCTGGTATTGATACTGGCATTCCGAAGAGGTGGAACTTGGCGAGCTTGTGCCAGATTCGCTGCCCACCCTGTTGACAGCACTCTCGAAATAATCGACGATAGGAGCGAATTTCTAAGGGGCCTGTCAATGCATATCTCGGTGCCTGAGATCACGTGCAATATACCTTATCAATACCCTCTGCGACGCCAACAGCTGGGGACTTGACATTCTTGTCAAAGCGCTCGTTTGCGGACGACACGACGCTGTCACGCCGTCGCCGCACGTATGAGGCTACTTCTTCGGGCTTGACTTTGAAGGGATAAGGATACTTTTGCTCAATGACGTCGAGTCCCCTGTTGGCGTAGCCGTTCGCAGAGATGATAAGGGGTGCGAGACGGATTTGTATCGGCTGGGAAAAGTTGTACGCGGTTTGAGTGATGACTTGAGCGGCGTGATACGGGGAGCGGGTGAGCACGTTGGACGAAAGTGCTGCATGTATCTGGTCCAAGGAGGACGCAATAAGAGGGATGGAGGCGACGCGGGTCAGGACGGTAACCTCGGGGGCTCGGGGCTGTTGCTGAGGGCCAGGCTGTGGTTGCGTTACGGCTGCCATGAGGGGAGAGTGAGAGGAGGGGCGACGGGGATCTGACGCGAAACGGGATCAAGACAGGGTTCAAATACTTTTGTGGAAAGGCATGTGATTTCTGTTACGGGGCGCCTGTCACAATGTCACAAATCCACTTGTGCCATTTCACGAGGATGAATCAATAGCCGATGCGGCGGCAAGCATGCACCCCTGTGGCCTCCAGAGACTGGATATCACGGATTCCATCGTTTGCTCCAACTGGTGTGTGATATACACAAACCGACAGATCGTCCCCCGGCGTTCGGTGATAAAATTGACACATTGGGCCGATCGGCACCCTTTTCGCGTGGTGGGGCTAGAGTAGCCATCTGCACCAGCTCATGCAATCGGAGCAGGTCTGTATCATGTGGAAATCCGCGAGCGACATTCTCTCGATGGAATCGACGTGACGTCGAAAGTCAACCGAGACGCATGGTGATAACAAGTGACCGGGAGGCAAGTGGGGTCCAGCGTCGAGCGCAATCGCTTGTCTCAAAGGTCGAGGTATGATTAAAGTTGGCGTGATCGGCATTACGTGGTGACGTCATCAACTCCAAGACTTGCCAATACTATGCTAGCCCGTACCGTTGGCCATAGGATAATGTCCGAGAACAATGTTTTGTCCCACAGCACATCTTCACGTCAAAAGTGACCTGGTCAGGCTGGTCTATACAAGTACACACAACAGTGAGAACGTCACAAAAAAACAGGGGAAATACAAACCGTTGGTATATTCATCCTCATGATGGTGTGCAATGGCACGGAAAAGCTCGGTTAGCTAATCGATATACTGAGACGACCGTGACTCCTTTACAAATTCCACGATACATATGTTGGCATAAAGTTTGTCGCCTGAAAAACGTTTCTCAAAAAGTTTCACGTAGTCATGGATCTGGCCCGTATCGGCATGGGTCTTGCTGCTGAGACGCCTCGACCGAGTACTACAACTTGGCCCACATGATTAGGCCTTGGACTTGTGTCAATAATCAGGGGTGACGAACATCAAATAGGGCCATCTTCTGCATCCATCTTTCTTACCTCTTCATAGGCACCAAGATGCGCTTGGTCAGAGGAACGGATTGTGAGCAGACTGTGAAACAGCCCCTCTTCGACGACCACAATAGCCATACAGAAGATCGCCGCAGATGCCCACAATAACAAAGCCTGCTAAAAAGTTAGCACTCGAGGAGCAGGGAGAACTAGCCGACCACGCCAACAACTTGAAGCATAGCACTACTAACCAATCTTTAGCACAGCCACTCAATTTTGCTCAAGCTCTTTGATGGCAACATGGCTGGTGCACGCTCCTTGGCCTTTGCCAGTCCGCACCAGGCTTCGTCTCGACCTCGTTCCATCCAGGCTGTGGCTTCAGGCCCGTAGCCACCTCAACATTGCTTTGCAGACGCCTTCGCCCGCCTCGCTCGAGATAGAGAGGATGCCATATCCTACCGCACATCCAGACGCCTCCGTATTCGAGCCCATGTCGGCGGAATACGCATCCGTTTCCACACCTTACGCAAACTCGTTCATCCCACTCAGCTCCTCAGACACCCTCGCGTCCCTCGTTTTGAAGGGCGACTTCCGGGCAGCAGAGTCGCTCCGCAAGGAGATGCTCTCTCATCATATCCCTATCCCACACGACATTCTCTATCTCCGAGCTGCCCTACACGCGATCACAGAGCGCCGGCCGAAGGGATCTGCAAGGGAGCGCTTGGACACGTTCGCGGCTTGGCTGTCGCTCGCACCCGATCGTAGTGAAAAACCGTACTCGTTTTACGATATTCGGCAGAGACTCTTTCGTTCCATGGATCACCTCAATCTCCAACTTGTATATCGTTTTGGTCTGGTGCTTGCATCCAAGGGGTACTGCTATGGTGACGCGGCTATCCAGGTCGTGTCGACGCTCGCTCGCTATGCTCGGCCGTCCGTCGTGAAGAAGTATTTACTCGAAGTAGAGGATGCGTCCCGGGATTATTATACGAAGATAGGTAGGGTTCCACCGCCAGGCTTGCTTGCTGGCGTATACAACCTCTCCATTAATACGACCGCACTGTCTGGCAAGGGCGAGGCTGCACTCAGTCTCATATCCATGGCCCACTCGCGTGGAATTCACGTACCTGATTTCACGCTTGATATCGCCGTCAGGCACGCCTCAGATCGAAAGATGGCAATGGATTACATTCAGACTATGTACCCTTCCTTGAGGAGGCAGGATGCGAACACCCACTCCTCCAGACTTGAATGCGAGCCAATCCCTGCGGAACACACTGCTAACGTTGCGGCCCTGGCGACACGCCTTCGTTCCCTACGCACTGCTCTCAGATCACGCTGTCAACCCTCTCCTCGTGCCCTGGGTAGTTTTTTAACCTTGTGCAGGGCACTCGGCCGCACTCGTACACTCTCACTTCTTCGCTCTCTTGCGTGCCGTCATTCATCGAAATCAGCGTCAACCTGGGCATTCGCCGAGATGCTCCACCACCGCTCACGGCTGGAGCCGATCCATCTCCTCTTCATTTTCTTTCACTATTTCCACCTCGTCGGCGTCCCACGGAAGACACTATTATCGCTCATCAGGGGGAAGCGGGGGAAGCAAGCCCAAGAAGAACGGGTCCGACGATGGGTGGTCTCCCCACAGCCGATGAATGAGAAGCTTTGGCCGTCCGCCTATCACACTGCGCTCGTTTGGGAAGCGATCGTCACGTTGTCCCCCAAGACGGAGACAAAACGGCTATATGCCCTCTTGCTGTCGTTGGTCCGACAGAGCAAGCGACCGGATCCAGAGCCAGCGCAGGATGGACAGGTTCCCGAGGCTGACGATTCGATGCGGTTGCAGTTGACCCCCGACACGTTCGACGCCGCCCACTTCTCGCCGTTTGTGTCGTGGTGGGCGCGGCGGAGTCCTGCCGAGGCATCGCGCGTGTTGCGCGACATGAGCGATCTCGGGATCGCACCGACGGTGGTCCAGTGGAGCATGGTCGCACGGGGGTACGCGCAGCACGACGACCCGCGCGTCGCGTTGCGCATCCTGGACCATCTCGAGACAACGCATGGAGGTGCGCCACACGCGTTGCTGGGGATCTACACAAACGTGTTGCGTGGGTTCGTCGTCGCGGGAGACGCGGAGCACGCGCGCGAGGTAGAAAGGCTGCTGGCGGATCGGCGTGGGTACCGGATAGGGGACAGTCCGGCGACGGACGCGAGCATTGCCCTCCTCGAGGAGCTCGAAGGTACACGCTGATGGTAAATCGTACGCCGTTCCGACTTGATCGCGTTACTGCCTTGCGCTCAAGGGTGGGTTGTTTCTCAGATGAAAGGGCTGTGGGGCCTGGTGCCATGGTTGTGTTGCTGCGCTTGTCATCGAGCGCGCGCGTAGCTGAGTCCAACATGGATGGACCGCAAACCTGAGACGTTTTACAGTGGCACTATTTGGACGTGGGCGCATCATGTCCCATCGAAAGGCGAGACGCCACGCTAATGGAGCTCAGTTGCGGCGTAACCTATGGTAGAAAAAAAATACTATAAATAATCGACCGAACAGACGAGTCCGTGAGTGCTTTTTAGACGGGGAATGGCGTAGTATGGAGGTAGTAGTACTTGTGACGAACGTCCATTCCCGTCATAGTCCAATACAAGGTAAACAATAGTCAAGTGCGAGGGGCGTCAACCACCGATAGCGCTGGGATCACGGATCCTATGTACACTGGATGCATAAAATACGTGGCAGATATAATTGCCATCGGTCGGGGTAAAGAGCCGATTGAATGGACAACCAGAATAAAGTGCACGGAAGAGACTTCGTATGCCAACGATGAAAGAAAAGAATGTCGAATGATAGCCAATACCTCAGGGCTCTCTTCGAATGTTGGTGTATGCCGGAGGAAGCTCTATCGTCTCCGGCTGCACTGCATCTTGGGCAGTGCTTGGTCCGGCATCTTCATGCTGGACGATATTGACCGCTCTCAGTTGCCTCGTCATGCCCGACTTGCGTGAGCTCGTCAACGCGGTTGTAGATGGCGCAAGTGAGGCGCCACCTTCGAGTTCGGGAGTTGTGGAGCGCGGGTCCGTGAATGATGCTCCAGATATGCGCTGGTTCGACGTGCCGTATCGTGAGCTTCTGAACGAGTCCGAAAGCAGAGCGGAGCCGGCCACAGACTGGCGGCTACCGTCGTCTTGTGCAGAGGCGGAGAGAGTAGGTTCGGTGACAAGGTAGGGTTCGGGTTGTAGATATGGCGGGGGCTGGTAGTCAGAGGGTTCGTTGTCATCGGGATCGCCGTACAGGAGATTGACCGGTCGCTCCTTCCCAGACCTTGGCCCGGTCTTGCGCCGAATAACGTAAAAGGCGACGAGTCCGAGGATGACAATCGCTGCGAGGCCACCAACAACACCCCCTGATAGGCAAGATGAATGTACCAGATCGAGAGGGTGCCGATTTCACTTACCGACGATGTTGCCTGTCTCGCTGGAGCTGGGGACCAAGATAAGCATATGGCGCGGATGCAAGACTACCTGGATACCAACCTGCTGTTTCCGCCCGTCGTTCCGCCGCTGGCGTTTGTAGGATATGAGCCACCGGCGGGTGGACCCGCAGTTGATGAAGGGGAGTTGTTGTTGACACAGGAACTGTTTGGGTAGAGACCAGCAGAAACGGTATACAGTCCACTGCCACCCGTTCCGGGGCCACGGTTGTCTCCAGCAACGATCAGGAGGGTTGTGCCGGTACGAACGGTAGGAGTCCAACTAAAGCCGGTCCCCATATCGGTCGCGTTAGTGATCGTGCCCACGGGTATCGAAAAAGATTCCCCGCCAGGAATGACACCCTGAAAATTTGTGCTTCTGGAAGCGGGCGAGGTTTGTTAATGCGGATAAGGAATAGAGTGGTGTGAGGTTACCCTTGTACTTGATCCGCATCCCACCATAACCTGCTTGGGCTACACTGGACGACTTGATTTGGAGGGTTGATGTTGAAAGGGAAATCGGGGGAGACGGACTGGGATGCATTGAAACAGGACGAGTCGCTACTGCTCAAGACGTTCGCAGCTACGCTGGTACCACCTGTCCCGAAGCCCGAGTTGTCACTGACCTGGGTGGTGGGAGGAACCGAATTAGCACGTGCAGATGGCTGCGATTGATGGCGCCCGGAGCTGATAGGAGCGGTGACTCACGACTGCGACGAACTGAGAGTTGGCAGGGTATTTGAGCTGGAAGCTATGCGAGGAAGCATCGTCGGGGAACTGTTGGAATACGATGGTGCGAACTTCGACATTGTTTGGAAGTGGGCTTGGGCCATAAGGGATGATTAGGACGCTATACGGCGGCTCTCCTGAGCCGGAGATTTGAAGAGAAAGATTGGTACATTGCTGAGGTTGGCTAGTGAACGTGAAAGAATAGCCGGAGGCGAGAGAGGCTGAAAGAACAATAGAAAGGACGAGCTGAGGAGAGCGGTGCATGTTCTGAGGAGAAGCCAGCTCAGTGTTCAGTTCAGCATGAGAGGAAAGTGGAAGGGAGAGGGGGAGCAGGCACAGGTCGAAAAAAGGTCAGTGCCCACCACGCTCGACTAATAACCGGGCCAAAGCTGTCCGTGGCCAAAATAGATCGCCATCTACAGGTTCTTACTGCCGCCCATTCAGCGTCGATAGTGCGCAAATCAGCTTCCAGGATCCACCAGACATCGCACTGGCGACGCTGCAAACGTGTTGGCTGATGCCCATGTGCTAACGCCATTGCTCGGTGCCAACGCTAGCGTGCCAAAAGCGGAGTTGCCATCCAACTTGCCTCCAAGTCGTTCTCTCCTTCTCCCGCCAGCTCTACGCGCCCGCTGGCTCGCCCTCTTTCTATTTCCACAGACTAACCCTCCCCACGATGGCGTCCGCGGGCGAAACTCCTCCTCGGGCACCCCCAATCAAGTACAACGCCCATCTGGGAACTCGCTGGCAAAAGGAAAAGGCCGCCGCTGGCGTCGGTGCTTTCGATTTCCCCGAGGACCCCAAGTACATCGGCCAATGGATTATCGGCGAATGCGTCGGCAAAGGTGCCAGCGGGCGTGTCCGCATTGCCAAGCACCGTCGCACTGGCCAACTTGCTGCCGTCAAAATCCTCCCCCTCCAGCCACTCGTGAACTCCCGTGCATCGTTGGCTACCCACCTCGCAAAGTCCGAGAAACAGCGTCTTGGAGTCGATCGGGAGATCATCATGATGAAGCTCATGAACCACCCCAACATATTGCGCATATACGACGTCTTCGAAGGTGAAAATGACCTTTATCTCGTGCTCGAGTACGTCGAAGGTGGCGAACTCTTCGATTTTCTTGTCAACCGTGGTCGACTCCCTCCCCTCGATGCCCTCGCGTTTTTCAAGCAAATCGTCTACGGACTCAACTACGCCCATACGTTCTCTATCATACACCGCGATCTTAAGCCTGAAAACATTTTAATACATTCTCTCAACCCCCCACTGATAAAACTGGCCGATTGGGGGATGGCTGCCTTTGCACCTCCCGCTCTCCAACTTGAAACCAGTTGCGGCAGCCCCCATTATGCAAGTCCCGAGATCGTCAAAGGAAACAAGTATATGGGCAACGCGACCGACATTTGGAGCTGCGGTGTAATTCTTTATGCTCTTCTCACCGGTAGACTCCCTTTCGACGACAAGAACGTGCGGACACTCCTTGCAAAAGTCAAGGCCGGTAGGTATGAGGTTCCTGCGTACATTGATCCACTGTCCAGGGATCTGTTGACTCGTATGCTTGTCGTCGACGTCAACCAAAGAATCACGGTATGACGACAACAGATGCTTTCTCCTTGTTTCCTTCACAGCCCTCTATAGATCCCGGAAATCATGGCACATCCCTGGTTCAATAAGACGACGCCCGGAATTATCTGTGTACCAGCGCCATCCGTCACCGAACTAGCCCAGCCCCTGGCTTCCGAAGCTCACATCGACGAGGAGCTACTGGAATCCTTATGTGTTATCTGGGGCAAGCACGCCGACGTGGCGGGCATCAAAGTCGATCTCTTGAGCCCCCAGGGAGAAGGTACACTCGCAAAGGCTTTTTATTTTCTCTTGCACGAGTATAGGGAACGAACACTCAAGGAGCATGGTATCATCCTTGACGTTGACGAGACACAGGTTCACCTATCTGGAAAAGTCATCACCAAGCAATATAGGTCACCCACTCAGAAGCGATCCAATAGGCTTGAGCCTGGACTATACACAGGCCGCGACGCGCCTCCACCCCCTTCAAGATCACCTTCTCCAAATCCTTCCTCGACGGATGCTTTTTCCGCGCCCTCCGTGTCTCGATCTCGAACGCCATCTCCTGTTGGTCCCCGGCCTCCAAAGCCCCGACCTATTTCCTCTCCGGTCGCCGAAATTCCAACACGCCACAAGAGCATGACCATCAGACCTATCGCCACAACTCTTTCTAGTGCTCACGGCGAAATCGCGCGAGGCCGTGCATCCACGGTTACAATGCTGTCTTCGCGTATTGCTCAAGACTCACACAACTATCATGCGCACAATCAACAGATGTACCAACCGATGCATATTCCTGGAACACCTATACCTCTGAGCCCGGTGCCGAGGATGACACCGGTGATGATCTCGACTGCATGGCTACCTGTCTCATCACCTCCTCCTTATTCTGCCGGTCCGGTTTTGAGCCCTGGCGTTGCACGTGCTGCTCCTGTGTCCATGACTCGACAAGTGCGTGCCAGTGAAGTACGATTGGCATCCACTTCCCCGCGGTCCGTGGAACAAGATGAGATGATAGACGTAGAATCCACGATGCAGGTTCCAGACGGACTCAATCCAGTGTTTACCCGTTACGGGAATAATCCGTACAGCCCCGAGGGATGGCCTACTACTCAGGCATATCGCGAGAATGCACTACCCCAAGTTGACCGACTACGATATCCTCAAGCATCAATGCGTCATGTTTCCGTGCCAACTCCACCCGAAGATGCCCACCAGTTCGTCAGGGGTCAAGAAAACAAGGAAAATAGCGAGCACTACGAGGGAAAATACCCGTATTCGGAAAACGACCCAACGCACATCTCCGGCGGCCAAGTTGCAAAAGCACGCGGTGGAGGGAGACTCGGAAAGGAGCTTCGGAATAGTTTACACGGTGTTGAATTCTTAAAGCGAGATGGGAAGGAACGGGGAAAGGACGGGAAACATAAAGGTAAGCCGGCTCATGCGTGATGTTGCGGTGTGCCTGACCCATTTCGGGTTTACAGCGCCAACACTAGATCTGCATCCGAGCACTCTGAACGCCAAGCGTCCGGCGGTAAGCTCGCCAACTCAGTCGACTTCACCTGGGATGCCGTCCATTTTAGCCTCTCCAGTCGGTGAATTCAAAGGATGGTTTTCTAACCTGTTCAACTGGAGGGCACACACGTACGTGCTCTGTTCCACCAACAACTTCGGCGCGACGCATGTCGAAACGATCCGCATTCTCGAACAACTGGGGGTAACAATCGCTCTCGAGGACCCGGATGGTACGCACGGAACAGCGGCGATATTGCGATGCAGAACCAACGAGATTATTGATGGGACCACTGGCGCGGTCGTTCAGAAACATGTGCGTTTTCGAGTCGAGTTCTCGGTCGGTTCAACAACTCCAACCACCCCCGGTGCTGGTTCGACGCAAGAGGACGCCGGTCCAAGCGCTGGGATGCACGCCATTGGCACGCCAACGTCACCCACGGGCATGTCTTCTCCGTTGATATCACCTCGGCATTCGCTGGGCAAACAGGCGATGGCAGCTGGATACACGTGTGCGATCGTGTTGGTGCAAGAAAAAGGCTCGTTGTCGACGTTTAGGGCGGTCTGTCGATGCCTGAGGGAGGAATGGACGTTGGACGCGCTCTGCAGCCCACCTGCGACTGGTGTGGGCGGTGGCGGCCAGGCAAGCATTTTTGAGCAGCAGCAGCAATATCAGGGGACGGGGACGCAAAAGAGAGGGGCATTGTTGTAAGGGATCCTCGATACACACGCGGGGGCTCTGGTACCACGGCGTTGGGTTTCATACTATTGTAACTTTTTCTTTTTCTTTTGGTCTTTGTCTTTCCGGAGCATATTTATGTTTATATATTACATATGTGATCGATGCGAGCTGTCGATCATGCCGTTGATGCGATACTTATAGAGCATGGCGAACACGCAGTTTGGACTTTAGAAAGTATTGCTCGTGCGTAAAGATCCGACCGGGATGGCTCTCAAATCCCGAGTTGCTAGAGAAAGCCGCATCTCACGGATCTCCCAGCAAATCGCTTGAGTTTAAACTTACTAAATGTATGGCTGAGGATTGGCAGTGACCTTGTTTAGTGTGTAGAAAAGTCACCAACAAAGCCTGAAACTTGTTGCAATTTTGACACAGCCACGACTGTTGACCTTGTAAACAAGGTAGTTTATACAAAGCTGATCAGTGGAAGCAGCTAATGCAGCACCTCACCCTCACCAGGAGCCACCTCCTTCTGTTACTTTTCTGACTGGCAGGCTTTGGGAGCATGGGACAGTCCATCCCCTACCCTTCCCATCATCTCATCAGTATATCATAGTTATTTTAGCCTTAGACTGCCTCAGCACTTTGATAGAGAGCTGAAATAGGTCTCTGAGGTGCTGGGTTTTCTTGTTTTCAAGGTCTGAGCAATAGGCTCCAAGGACCTTTGCAAGACCAACCATCCTCCATTTGACAATGTTGAACCACTGATCAGCTGGAAAGTCAAGGTACCTAGGTGAGAGAAGACTGGAAGTGGAATCATTGCCAGACATGAGTCACTGTGTGAGTGATGGGAGACAGCTAGTACTAATGGTGGGTGACAATTATCAAGCAAAAAGAACTATGATACACTGACAAGACAATGAAACATGAGGAAGATGAAACCCTCAACACAGCACACCTGGTGAGATCAACAAGAATAGGGAGGGA
>JBBPLV010000608.1:3278-16448 GCA_038089975.1 Boletellus ananiceps | reverse complement strand
CCCAACTGAGGTCATTGATGCTCAGTCACCCTTGAACCCTGCACCCTGACTGATGGTATTGGCATTTGGTCACCCTTGGACCCTGTGCCCTGGCCAATGGTATCAGTGTTCAGTCACCTTCTCACCCCTCACCCCAGCTGAGGCCGTCAATGCTTGGTCACTCTTGGACCCTGCACTCCAGCTGATGGTATCAGTGTTTGGTCACCTTCCCACCCCTCATCCCAATCGAGGCCATTGATGCTCAGTCATCCTCAGACCCTGCACCCTGGCCAATGGTATCAGTGTTCAGTCACCCTCCCATCCTGCACCCCAACTGTGGCCATCAGTGCTTGGTCACCCTCCCATCCTACACTTGACTGATGACAGCAGTACTTGGTCATCCTCAGACCCTGCACCCTGGTCAATAGTATTGGTGTTTGGCCACCCTCCCACCCCTTGCCCCAGCTGATGCTATTGGTGCTTGGTCACCCTCAGACCCTGCACCCCTACCAATGCTATTGGTGTTGGTCTTCCTCCCACCCCTCACCCCACCTGATACTATCGGTGCTCAGTAACCCTCCCACCCTGCACTCTGGCCTATCCCATTGATGCTTGGTCACCCACACACCCCTCACCCCAATTGATCACATTGGTGCTTGGTCACCCCCATGCCCCTCACCCTGGCTGATTGCATTAGTGCTTGGTGTTATGCTTGGCCCAGATAGGGACAAGTGCAGACCTAGCAGGCGAAGGGGCAAGGATGAAGGACTGGTACCTTCAGGATGAGAGACATTATCTGGAGGGTCTTCCTGCAGAGCGAAGGATGAAGGGGTGCTGAGGGTCTTCCTGCAGCAACAAGGGTACTTCCAGACAAGGAGCGAAGGCAAAGGACCATGAAGGTAGATTGCAGGGTATGCCAGGTAAGTCTAGCTTAGGGTACATGCTAGATGACAAGGGCTTATATACTAGTCCAAAGGATGCATGGACCAACTACCACATATGGGAGAAGAGGAGGAAGAACAACAAGGGGTCCGAGTTGGATCAGACAGAAGCATAAGCATTAATGACACAGGTGTCAGGAAAGGAAGAGGAAGTCCAAGTTGGATTGGACGAGGACTAAAGGAATATGACAAAGGAGCTGGTTGGATGACAAAGTAATAAGGGACACATAAGCAGCAATGGTAAAGAAAGGAGAAAGAAAAGGGGTGAATCGTAACATTACCCCCTTAGTAGCATTGAAACTACCAGTTTAAACTAAAAATCACAGGAAGAGGGACCAGGTGAACCAGTCATGTTGGCATATGCACTGTCATCGAAGATGTCATCTCCATCACTGTCTGGGATGGCATTCCCATCAGAGAAGGGTGTTAGATACCCTGTAGATCCCTACTGGGATAAAGCTTGTACCTCTTGAGAAGTAAGTGTCCTTCCTACACAGATGGTGTGGGCAATGTTGGAATCAAGTTCTGGGGCAGCTGTTACTGTGGGGATAGGGGGAAGGACAGGGATAGGGTCATCATTGGAGGACCAAGTAGAGGGCCACTCTGTGGTTGCCTGGTTGGATGCAATGGATGATGAAGAGGCAGACAAGGGTCGCCTGGAAGATCTACTCGAATGTGGGGAGGATGACATAGCAGAGTGAGGAGGGGTGATGTGACAAAGGGGGCAGTGGGATTGCAGATGACCAGGGTGGAAGACTAGGCATGATGGGCATTGATAAAATTGGCAGTGGACTTGTATATGTCCCAAGTATCCACATTGGAAGCATCGTTCATGATAGTAGGGATGGGTTGAGGGGATGGGGATTGATGTGGGATAGTCAATGGCCTCGACCTGGTCAAGGGCATCTTCCTCTTCAGGTGTGAGAGGTGATGACAAAGCAGATGGGGGAGCATTGAATGTGACATGGTGGGTGGTAGGACTGGTAGTTCCAGCTGGGTCTATGAGGGTCTCAGTGCAACGAAGGGGTGTGGGATGACAAAGTGCAGAAGCAAGCATAGACAAGGAAATATTGATGGGGAGAGAGGGAAGACCTGGTGGGGACAGGGAAGAATCACCAGGGAGCATGGGGTCTAGCGGAGGTAAGGCATAAGCTTCAGCATCAACCTCAATGAGGATCTCATCCATGCTGAGCTGGTAAAGGGCAGTGAGGAGGGCATCCTGTTGTTATGCCCAAAGACATTGAAGCGTCTTTGGAAGGAAGGTCCCAGCTAAGCCTGTATCAGTGGCTCCTGAGAGGTAACAGACATAGTTGCCAAGGGATGCGTTGTACATGTAAGCGAGATATAAGGCATTGAGGGGGGAACCTGCCTGGAGTCTGGGATCTAGGATAGGGGTGAGGCCAGCATCTTCCAGCATCAGGGACATGAGGAGATGAGAGTTGTTGTCAGGGTCAGGAGTGGGGCGAATAAGGTGGATGAAGACATAGTGGGTGAGAGGAACGTCAGACATGGTAGGCGATGGTGGTGGTTGAGGACAAAGAGATTTTAGCAGGGGAATGCAGATGGGTGGAGGTTCTTATACTCAGTGAGAGCAGCCTTGGAATGTTTGAGGTTCTGCTCAGGTTCCCAGGAGTCGTCCTTGGGTGTATAGCCTTTCCAGCAGACAAGGAATTGCTGATTAGCTGAAGAACCATGGTGGTGTAAGATCCATTCCACTTCATATTCTTCTTCTCCTGAAATGAGGTCAGGTGAAGGCTTTGGGAAGTTCCTCTCATGGACGTCATTCTCATGGTAGGAAAATAGAAGCGAAGCGTGGAATACATTATGAATCTTCCATGTCTTTGAGAGGCATAATTTGTATGTGATCAGGGATAGGACATCAGTGATAGTGAAGGGTCCCTCTCATTTTGGAGCAAGTTTTGAGGAAGCAATATGTCACTTGAGGTTTCTGGCTTCAAGCCAGACCTTGTCTTCCTTAGCAAATGGTTTGAATCTTTGGGAGGAGTGGGATTTCATGACCTGTTGGGCAAGGGCATGGGTAGTGAGGGCTTCATCTTGCGCTGCAGAGAGAAGCTTGAGGCGTGCTTCTACTGTGGGAATGGAGGTGTCAGAGATAATGGTGGGAAGCAGACAGGGATTGAAGCCCATCATGAGAAAGAATGGAGACTTCCCTGTGACAGAGTGAGGGTGGTGATTGTGGGCGAATTCAGCATGGGAGATCATCTTGGACCATGAGGACAGATTTTCTTGGCAGAAGATCCAGAGATAAGTCTTGACTTTTTGGTTCATATGTTCTGTCTCACCATCACATTGGAGGTGGTAGGCAGTAGAAAGGGACAGGGAGTATCTGAGGAGGTTTCCAAGTTGTTTTGTAAAGGCAGAAGCAAATTGAGGACCACAATTGGAGATGATCTTGTCGTACAGTCCAAATTGAGTACAGACTTTGTGGAAAAAAAGGGTAGCGATTCCCTCAGTGGTTATGGTTTGCTTAGTGGAGCAGAGAATTACCCCCTTAGTAAGGCCATGGTCAACCACAACCAGGAGTGCATTGAAACCAGAAGAGGAGGGAAGACTGGTGATCAGGTTGCAAGAGACCTGTTGGAAGGGGCAGGAGCAGTGGGAAGGGATAGGTACAAGGGGGGGCATCATTGGGTGGGTGTTAACCTTGTTGACAAATAGAGCAACTGTCAACATATTGTTGTATGAATTGGGCGAGACCAGGCCATCAGAACTCCAATGCAATGAGTTGGCGGGTTTTAAGGTAACCTGGGTGTCCAGCAGATGGATGGTCATGGGATTGGGCAATAATGGTGCAACAGAGGTCAGAGTCAGCAGGAACATAGACATGACCCTGATAGGTGAGGACACCAGCTTCGAAGTGCCAGTTGGAGAGGTGAGAGTGGAACTTAAGGGGGACCTCGCCATCAAGGGCATGGAGAGAATTGAGGACAAGGGGGTCAGAGGAAGAGGAGGTGGTGAGTTTGTGAGAGAGCTCAGTGTCGATGAGATTGATGAAAAGGGAAGGGGGAAGCATGACAGTGTCAGCATTGTCTGCATCATCAGCAGGTAAAAGGTCAGGGTGGTGAGAGAGAGCATCAGGGGCAGACAAGAGCTTCCCAGGGACATGGATCATTTTTAGGTCAAAATCAGCAAGATCAAGGAGCCAGTGAGCTTGACAACAGTTGAGTTTCTGAGGTTGGCAGAAGAACATAAGATTCTTGTGATCCGTGAAGACTTGGACAGGGGAGGGGGATCCATGGAGGTAGTGTCTCCATGCTTTGAGACTGTGGATGACAGTGAGGAGCTCCCAGTCATAGATGTCATAGTTTTGTTCTGCAGAAGAGAATGACTGGGAAAGATATGAGCAAGGGTGCCAGTCACCATTGACATCAGTTTGAAGGAGGACACCACCGGACACATGTTTAGAGGCATCAGTGGCAATGGTGAAGGGGCAGTTAGGGTCATGAAGATGGAGGACAGGTTGTGAGAGGAAGATGCATTTCAAGGCATTGAAGGTGTCTTGGCATTGGGACATCCAATTCCAAGCAAGGTTCTTCTTTGTCATGTCAATAAGAGGATGAGCAAGAGAGGAATAGTCAGGAATGAATTGCCGATAGAAGTTGGCGAAACTGAGGAATGAACGGACATCCTTGACCTTCTGAGGAATAGGCCACTCAGAAATTCCAGCGAGTTTGACAGGGTCCATAGTGAGTTGGTCCAGTTTAACAATCATTCCAAGGTATTCGACCTCAGAAGTGGTGAACTTGCACTTCTTGATCTTGAGGTGGAGATCAAGTTCCTGCATCTATTGAAGAACATGCTTCGTTCATTCCTCATGGGTTTTGGCATCAGGGGAAAAGATAAGGAGGTCATCCATATAGATAACAAGCCATCCTTCTGTGATGAGGTCTCTGAATGAGTCATTCATGAAACATTGGAATATAGCAGGAGAGTTGGTAAGTCTGAAGAACATCACCATGGGTTCAAAGAGGCCTTTGTGGGTGATAAAGGCTGCCTTCCATTAGTGTCCATCTTTGATATGGACATTGTTGTAATCCCATCACATGTCAAACTTAGTGAAGACTTTGGCATCACGGAGTTTATCGACGAGGTTGGAGATGAGAGGAAGAGGATAGGCATCATGGATGGTATGTTCATTGAGATAGTGATAGTCCTGGCAGGGCCAAAGACCACCATCCTTCTTTTTTACAAGGGGGATGCTTGGGGAGAGTTGGAAGGGTGGATCTTTCCAGCATGGAGATTTTCCTCAAGAAAAGCCTCAGTGGCCTTTTGTTCATCAGGAGAGAGTGGGTATAACTTTCCTACTTTTGGGACGAAGGACTCATCAAGATTGATCTCATAATCGTATAGATAGGAAGGAGAGACATGGTCAACTGCTTCCTTGGTGAAGACTGAGGAGAAGGTGGAGTATTCTTCAGGTAGGGCAACCTTGGGTTTAGCAAGTTCAGCTTTCATAGCAAGGTTTGTAGTAGTGGTGAGCTTGGCAATGAGCTTGGCTTGTTTGGGGTTGATGTTTTGGTAATAGTGCACTCCCTGTTTGATCATTCTTTGAAGAGAATGGACTTCTACAGCCTGATCAGTGAATTGTCCCTGAGTTTCATATCCCAGGTAGTCATAGAGGCATTGGTCATAGACCTTATCAGCATCGATGTGTCTGACAGGTCAAGAAGTCGAGGGAGGGGGAGAGCAAAGCTTTGTGGCATGTTGGAGCTCATCAGCGACATACTGGTTATTGAGCTCATTGGTTTGGTCAGAGGCAACAGGTATAGCAAGGGTTCGTTTGGTCCAATCAATGGTGGGGTTGGCTATCTTGAGCCAGGGCATTCCTAGGATTATGTTCTCACTTCCACAATTGATGATATGGAAGAGGGTTCAATGGAGGATTCTGCAGGTGCAGACATAGAGTTCAGTGGTGAAGACGATGTCACCATTCTGGTTAGAGGTTTGGTCGACATTTTAGACAGGGATGGGAGTGGCAAGATAAGTGAGGGGAAGGCAGTGCTTCTGAGCAAACTGCCAGTCTAGGTAGTTGATGTTTGCACCACTATCAACAAGGGTGGGGGTGTTGATGGCTTTGAGAGTACGAGTAGGTTCTACCAATGAAACAGGGACACAAATCAATTTCTTTTTGGTAGATACAATTGGGGGCATACTAGAGACTCTAGAGGAGGGGACTTGCATTGATTGAGGCCTCCACTTTAAAAATCCTGGTTGAGGAGAGACACCTTGTTGACCTCTCCTTCTTCGTCATCGTTCTCAATCTCATGGAGAGAGGGAATGGCTTCTTTGACCTTTTGAACTTTTCATCCAGTGAGTTTTGTGGGAGTGGGGTTGGCAGGGAAGTTGGGGCAGTTGTAGCTGCCATGGCCAGGCTTTCTACAGTGGAAGCAGAGGTTGTTTGTGACACAGCATTGTCGCTCAGCAGGGGTTAACTTCGGAGTAGTACAAACAACATCTACGTCCATGGCATCAGGATCTCTGGCAGGGTGAGCTGGGGTAGGAGCATGGTAGATGGGGTTTTTATAAGGTTTGGTGCTACATTCAGTGATCTTGTCAGTGCACTTCCAGTTCTTGTAGAAGTGGAAGGCTTTCTTGTCCCAGTCTTCAATGGTGGTTGGGACAGTGTCCATAGACATGATGCGGCACATGAGGGAAGGGGGAAGGCCAGCAGAGTAATAACCAATGAGGACATGGTCCTTGGTGATGCCGGCGAGTTCCTTGTTCTGGAAGAACTTTGAGGAGTACTCAGTGAGGGGGGGTCGAAGACCTTTTTATGGGTCTTGGGATCCTGTTTCATGGTCATCCAGGTGGTGGACAGCCAGGCAATAGCAGAGGGTATGACGTCCTTGTGGTTGAATGCTTTGACAAACATGGTGTAAAAGTTGGCCCAGGATCCAAGTTGGGGGGTAGACCCAGTGAGTGCCTTTTGTCAGAACATGTCTGCCCAAGTGGCAGTGGACTTCTCAGTCATGTAGGAGAGGGCAAAGGCAATCATCCTTTCCTCTGTGTTGTAGATCTCGTGGTTGATGGTGAGGTAGAAGAGCACAGTATTCATCCATGCTATAGTGGTGTCTGGAGAGCCATTATAGGCAGCAGGGGTACCAATACGAAGTTTGGTGGGTTTCACAGGGGTGGTGAGGGTGGGGGCAGCAGTGGAGGACCCAGAGGATCCGGCAGCAGGTTGGGAAGGCATGGGTGGGGGAGTGAGGGGATGAGGGGTAATGAGTTCATCAAAGAGATGAGCGAGATCAGAGTCTTCTTCCTGTAGTAGAAGTGGTTTGTCAGAGGGAGTCTCTGAAAGATACTCTTCTTTGTCAGAGGATGATTCAGAGTCATGGGGAGTTGGGGTGGGGTGCCACCCAGAGGACAAGAGAGGGGGTCAGTGGGAAATGGTGAAGAATACAGTGATGGTAGCCTTGTAAAAGGGAAGCTAGACTTTTGTTACACTTGGCCTGGGTAGGGATGAGCACAGACCTAGCAGGTGAAGGGGACAAGGATGAAGGACTGAATACCTTTGGGACAAGGGATGTTATCCGGAGGGTCTTCCTGCAGCGATGAGGGTACTTCTAGACAAGGAGAAGTCCTTGTTGGTGGACGAGGAGCGAAGGCAAAGGACCACGAAGGTAGATTGCAGGGTATGCCAGGTAAGTCTAGCTTAAGGTACATGCTAGATGACGAGGGCTTATATACTAGTCCAAAGAGTGCACAGACCAAGTACCACATATGGGAGAAGGGGAGAAAGAACAACAAGGGGTCTGAGTTGGATCGGACAGAAGTGTAAGCAGTAATGACACAGGTGTCAGGAAAGGAAGAGGAAGTCCAAGTTGGATCAGATGAGGACTAAAGAAATATGACAAAAGGTCTGGCCAGTCAGACAATGAAGTAATAAGGAATAAGTAAGCGGCAATGGTGAGAAAAGAAGATGGAGGAAAGGAAAGGGGTGAATTGTAACACAACAGGTAGTAATTCTATCCATTCTTCCAAGAGCTGAACAGAGATTTGCACAGGCTGAGTAGAAGTGTTGTCAGTACTGCATGATTTTCATGGTGTAATGCATTCACAATGTCTTTGGGGACATCCACAAGGCATACAGACCCATGAAAATGAATTCTCAACTCTAGTGAGGCGAGACTATATCTGTTCTGTCTAAGGAAAGGTTTGATGTGGAAAACTGTCAACATTGTTCCAGTGCAAGGTTTCAATGTGTTGGTTTGTCAGAAATGAGCAAACCCCAAACTGGAGGAGTTTCTGAATCCATCACATGATGTAGTGACTTTGCATCCAGTGATTCATCACTGTTTACTGCTGCCCACTCAGCTTCATAGCTAGGAAATCAAGGCTGCTTGTTCTTGATATGAATGGTGATGGGATCTCAGATCAGGAAAATTTGAACCTAACTGCCTCTATGCTAGTCTTCATTGAACATAGCCATGACTCTCACTATGTTATTTGCAAGGTATGTCCAAGTTGTGGTGCTGACAAGCCCATGCTGCTGTCATGTTACAGATCATATATGATCGAAAAAACATCAAAGGAACTACTGGAAGACAGCTGAGGGGAGCCCACAGCAAACACCACCAATGTCCAAGATCTCCCTCAATCAATTTCAGTTGATGCTGCCAGATGCAAGACAACCTGTCTTGATAGTGAGTGCTCCCTCACCCCTCCCACCATCTCATATAATTGATATGGACTGCACTGATCCATCACTGGACCAAACTTGGAGTGACATTGATGCCAATCACCACATTCTGGGAGACTACTTTGATGAGATACAGCAGAGAATCAAACACAGAGAACTGGTTTTTTGTAGTATCTTTCTACCACTTGAAGATGAAATGGGGCTCGAAGATGTTGATGGGGTGGACCTTATCCCTCCTGAGTATGAAGAAATGAACATCAACTGTGATATGAATGTTGATGGTATGGATTTCCCTCACTTCCCTCTCCACTTCTACTGAACAGTAAATAACAGCCACTGATAGGACCTCACAATGCACTCAGTCCGATTTCAATTCAGATATTCCCTCTGATGCACTATTCTACCCTTGGAAGTCAAGATCAGTATGTGCAGATGTGTAAGATGGTCAACGTTCACTGACAAATATGTAGGAATTCTTGATCCATATTCTGTTCAGTTCTCCTCACCTCAGGTTCTCACAGGCACAAAAAGAAGCCGTCTTGAGGTGGGCAAAAGAACTCGGAGCACCTGACGTGCTGACAATGTATGCTATGGTGAAGATACAAGAACGAACCATGAAGCTTGTTGGAATGCCAATGGAGAAGGTCATGGCAGCATCAGGTAATGTATTCTATCTGAACAATATTGGCAAAGTGGTCACCATGGTAAGTAAAATGATTAGCATGATAGGTGGTTCTGACTGTCAACCTATGGTGGTGCAGGATTTTGCAAATCCACTCACCTGGTTTGTGATGCAAGAATATCCTGAGAATGGATAAGGTAGCATGTTGCAGGTGCATCACAGAAGCAAGATGCTTGAGGACCTTCCAGATGGTCTTGCACCTCCAGGTGTCCATGTTGACCATGCTGTCTATTTCATCGATGAATTACTCTAGCAATCAACAGGTGAGTATTTTATACCTAAGAATTTTTTTCAGGTGAGAATACCACCAGATGGAAAGTCTGTGGAGCCTACTGTTCTCACTCTTGGCCACAAGGTCTCCAAGACTACAGTTTGTCCCTCCCAATCCTCATTGTGCCATATTGTAGCTCTCCTCATTGTTTATACTTATTTCAGGATGGATTCATTGTTGCTCCAGAGAAGATGATAGTTCCAGTTTCAACATTTCTCAACACATTTGAGGACCTCCAGCACAAGGCTGGTGAGTCCGGAATATGATTCACAGATAAGTTTCCTTGTTTCAAAATGATGGATGCAAAATCATAGACTCTATTTAGCCTCATCTGTCATGTTCTCCAGTCTCATGCCAAGTCCCCTTCAAGAAAAATTGAGTGGTCAGATGGTTTACACTGTGCCCCTGATTATCTTCATGGATGACGTCTCAGGAAATATATTGAAACAATGGAACAAGCATCATGTGGTTTATGTTTTGAATGGTTTGTTGCCAACAAATGCTCAAGCAAGAATTTTCCATTCAATTCATATCCAGCTCACCCCATGCTACCCCAATGGAGCTCATACAAGGCATTAAGGATTCTATACAGTAAGTTTATTGTTATATATCGCACATATGTCACTGGCTAATGTACTTTACAAGAAAAACCGCCAACAATCCTATTGTCACATTTGATGTCAAGAATCAAGAAGAGGTTATGCTTCATCTGCAAACCACTGTTTTTGACACAGTGCTGTACAGTGCACTACAGTCATACAGTGCACAGAAAGGTCCCCCATTCTACAGTGAAATAAAAGTGATTCCAATGGTGTTATTTAGTATAATGGAGTCTTATGAGACTAGTACATTATTGCACTGTAGCCTCTATAGTCTGTACTACACTGTAGCTCTGTGCCAAAAACAGTGGTTTGTAGATGCTATTTTGTATGGGCTAATTATTGCTAGCAATAACCCGATGCAAGCCAAGGAATGCAGTCATGGAGGACTGAAGTGTAATTACTTCTGTCACACTTGCAAAGTTGGCAGTACAATGGTGGAGAAGAAAACTAACAAAGGATACAATGATCTTTTTCAGGTAATCCTTATAGTGTTTCCTTGTGAGGGATTAATGACTATTGATTAGTGTGGTGAGTTGCATTCACCTGAGGACACCTGTGCTGAAATAAAACATCAGGTTCAAATTTCCAAGCTGTCTGGTGGCACGGACAAAGTCAGGACTGCTGTTAGCCAAACTGGCATCTGAGATAATACGATTGCTGCAATCATAGAATAGCTTTTGGAATTGGGAAAGAGCCTATGGAAGCAAACACTTGGACAGCCTGCACTGTCAGAGGCCGAGATCACTGCACATCTAGACGGTGAACTAGATATGCTACTCAATGGCCAATCACTTGACAGCTGCATCAACCCCCTTCTCAGGATGCATGGATTAGACATTCACAAAGACATCCCAATGGAAATCCTTCACACAATACTTCTTGGCATTGTCAAGTATCTCTGGGGGCAAACAGCTTATATTCTCGACAAAGGTGAGTCTTTTTTTTGGGGGATGAACATGACCCTACATTCTCAACCCCAGGTCACAAGCTTGAAACATTTCGGCTGTGACTAGAATCAATCAACAAAGATGCCCTTGACTGTCCGAGTCTCAATGCCAATTATATTGTAAGGTACCAAGGAAGTCTTATTGGCAAACACTTCAAGGGTCTTGCTCAAGTCATGCCATATCTCATCTATGATCTTGTCCTGGAAACAGTCCTTCGGGGTTGGTCAGTAATAGGGAAGCTTGTAGTCCTCCTTTGGCATACATTGTTCGAAGACATCAAATCATATCTCGTAAGTGGAATTTGTTTACTGCTCTTGTACAGGCTAACATTGTGCTACAAGGCTAAGCTGTCATGCGTCATTGATGACTTCCTCACCATCAGTGTGCAGTGTGCACCAAGTATCTTGGTGACTAAGGCTAAGTTTCATTTCCTAGTTCATCTTCCTATGTTCATCCAATAATTTGGCCCAGCGATCCTATTCTCAACAGAATGCTATGAATCATTCAATCACATATTTCATCTTTTGTTGATCTATAGCAATCATCAAGCACCAAGTCATGATGCATGCTGTCTATTCGCTAAACAAGCCAATGTCAGGCATGCAGTCACCAATGGAGTTTGACACAATCCTGCCACAGGAAAATGGGACCAAGCAGGACTAGATGTTCTTAAGTATATTGACAAAAACCCACAGCAACATTGCCTACTCAGTTTCTCCGAAGTAGAGTCTTCTGAAGTTGGTTAGTTCTTTTCATCACACTGCCAGATGCTCAACCCAGTAACCTGCATGCATAGGTGCAGTACACTCAGTACCAAGACATAAAAGCAGGGCTGCAAACATAGCCCTTACACCTTTGGTCGACTGGAGCAAGACAGAGGTGGCCAAGTGCACCTGGTTGATCATCCCCATCCCTCAGTCAAAAAGCTGATTCTATTGGGTGACGTCATTCATGGCAGTGCATGGGGACAAACCAAAGGTTGGGTCTTACATTGTCATCAAATCTGGTGATGGCTATCAAATTGGAGCAGTCACAGAGATCTTGGTTTGCTCTGAGCAATGTCTCATGTCCCACATCTTAGTAAGCCTCCTGGAATTCCTTCCAGGGTTGCACAACATCCTGCATGCCCCATGCATAAGATATCCCATGCAGGACTGCAAAATCATTGTTTCCACTTATGTAAGTTGTGTCCACCATGTATGACAAACATCATTTCTGATCATTTCACTAGGATGTGATGTGCACAGTTAATATTCAGTATGACTGTATTACATTGTCCTGTACTTCTAGAAGGACCATGCCTGTGATGCAGGAGGACTTGTGTATGTCACAGACCAAGCACGTCATCAATCATGTGCTGGCAGATAGTAACACCTACATTCTTAATATGTATTCAATCCACAACTATCAATGGATCCAAGCCACTGTCTCCAGGAGCATTTATGATGAACTCCATAAACCACTCATCTCTGATCACCTCTCACTCCGCTTACACACAGCTGAGCTTCTGTGGTCAAAGAAGGACAAGGACAGCTTGGAAACTGATCCAAACATGTCATTGTGAAAGCATCCTGCCTCCACTAACACAACGAAAGCTCAAGGGAAAGGCAAGGGAAAGACAGCCATGTGTTACGCGGACTGTGCGCAGTCTTCCTAAGCAAAGTATGAGATCCTATGTTCCCGGAAGGTAACACTCGGACAGCGTCCACTCAATAGTAGGACGTAGACTAATCGAAGTCGGAAGCTCGCTATCCGAAGGTCGGACTCGCAGATGGCCAGAGACTGCACGTAGGATTGTGCAGAACTAGCTAGGGAACAAGTATCGTACAGGGCACGGTTTAAATACCTAGGCAGAGCTGTACCTCGCTAATGTAGTAATCCCAGGTATAGCAACGAGGAGATACCTAGTATGGGTCGTGGGGAGACGCAGCATCAATAATGAGATGATGCTGTGGGAGGGCTATGTGTCCAAGAGTAGAAGGTGAGGCATACCAAATGTAGAAGGTTAAGAGTCCCTTTCCGGTAGCGGATACAAAGGGAATACCGGAAAGGTTGCGTTGTCTAAATAAGAAGGTAGAGTAGTCG
>JBBPLV010000607.1:0-16471 GCA_038089975.1 Boletellus ananiceps | reverse complement strand
AAGAGTGGAAGAGCAGTGGGGAGAGATTTCTGTGGAAGAGTGTGAGAAATGGATAGAAAGCATGCCTAGAAGGATCCAAGCAGTTATTAAGGCCAAGGGAGGTCATACCAAGTACTAGATACCATTTACAACTGAAAGTCAAAGAACTGTCCCAATGAGTGACTGATTTGAAATGGCTACCATTCACTCAAATATGGTCCAAATTTTGAGCCATAGAGCGATTCTGTAGCCCAGAGTGAGCTCTTTCTGTTACAACTGTCAATGGGACCTACAGTTTGCGCTACCATTCCTCTCTGTTCTGTCCGTGTACTTTACCTTCCTACTTAGACGATGCAACCTTTCCGGTATTCCCTTTATATCCGCTACCAGATAGGGACTCTTAAGGTTACTACATTTGGTATGCTCCACTTTCTACTCTTGGACACACAGCTCTCCCACAGCTTCATCTCATTATTGATGCTGCATATCCCCCATTTCCATACTAGGCATCTCTTCATTACTATACCAGGAATTACTATGATTAGCGAAGTACAGCTCTACCTAGGTATTTAAACCATGTCATGTACGATACTTGTTCTCTAGTTAGTTCTACGCAATTCTATGTGCAGTCTCTGGCCATCCACGAGTCCTACCTTAGGATAGCGAGTTTCCGACCTCTGCTAGTCTTCGTCCTACTATTGAGTGGACGCTGTCCAAGTGTTGCCAAACCGGAACATAGGACTTAGTATTCGACCTTAGGAGATTGTACACAGTCCATGTAACACTTTCTTTCATACTCCAGCATGTTTAGATCAGGTTAGGAGGTATTGGGGAATATCAGCTTTAGTGCAAAACAAGCAAACATTGGGACAGTTGTTTAAGCCACTGTATGAAAGCTTGTTGTGTTGTAGAATGTGAAAGATGAACTTTCTGCTAGCACAAGTGCCAGTCCAATACTGTACAGACCTGACAGTGGACTCACTTTAGACTTATATTCCACTGGCAGACTTGGATCAATGCATATGTCAGTAATCTACAAAAAAATACTTGATGAAAAATATAACATTAGATCTTGTATTGGTCAAGACCTGCTTTACCTCAAACTAAACAACAACATATTGGTTGAGATTAAGATTAGGAATTTCCAAGATGATAAGTCCACTTGGAGAGCAAGCCTTGGTCCTTTGAATGATCATGATAGAGATCAAAGTCAATAAAAAAAACAAAGACAATATAAGAACTCACCTCAGATCAACTTTATATAACAGATATTGAAACAGATAACAAGGACTATAGTAGAGTTAGTAAGGACCCCTAGGAAGGACAGTGAAACTGCTATTATATAGACATCAGATTCAACTATATACAAGATCATGACCATAGGCATCACCAACCTTCTACCATCAAGAAAGCTTTCTTGGCTCTCCAAAACTTAAATATACTCTTACAAACTCTACAATATGAGCAAGTTGGATATACAAGCAGCCAGACCTTGATCTAATGATAAAATAACATCTTGAGTACATTGAAGTATTTCTCAGTTGATTCTATGACAATATTGATGTTGTCAAACATCAAAGAAGAAACAAAAGTAGTACAAGTCAATGATAAGGGGACAGTAGATCTGGATATCAGAGGACACTGTCATATTCTCAGTGAGGGGCCCATGGCCAGCATGGTCTCTTCATATATGGGGAAAAGCATACATTTCAGAACAAAACTTTTGTATATTCACTAATACATATTGCTTTAGTCATCCTTATCTTGATGAAGCTTTAAACAATAGCATACACTGGTAGCTGTGGTGTTTCAACATTCCAAGTTTAGCCAACCAGCATTGTGATAAAGATGATTTCACTCATGGGTGTTACAACATGTCATCTCACATGATATTGGATAGATCTATGTGAGATCTATCTTATCAAAAGCTCAAAAACTATTCTGATAACATACCTGTTTTAAAATAGACATATCTTTGTATTCCTTGGACCAAATCACATGACTCATAGGTCAGCAAATAGCCAAGAGCATCCATCATACATGTTCCCACTATTACTAGGTTATATTTCCATGCCTACAAGTACTACTTTATATACACTATAAAACTACCAAATATTGGAATAGTTTTTGAATATGACTGTATCTTCAAATTCTGGTAAGTGGAGAGAGACAAATAGGGGCAAGGATTCTTTCTTCTTTCTTTCTTCTTCTTAACTAGAACTGTGACTGTGGTGATGTACACTAATGGGACTTTTCAGTGCCTAGCATCATCTATAGTTCCTCCTACTTACTAGTTTGTGCAAATGACAATGAAAGATGATGAATGAGAACATCTACTGGGTAGCTAGTCCAGTAGATAGGTGAATAGTCCTGTCCTAATGAAACAATCACTTACTAGCCCTACTAGGCAAGCAGCTATTAGATCAAGGAGTCAAGACAGATGAGTACTAGAAAACCCAAGAAGACAAGACTAGGCCCTCTATGAGCTGGAGGCATCCCTTACATATCTTTCCTATGTTTATATTCATATACACTAAATCTAACATTATCCTATGTCTATCAGTGTCAGGGTGAGTTGTGTCTAATCATACAGTGACTCACAAAATTGTCCTAATGTTTGACACTTTTTGATTGTTTATTGAATATTGTTTGACCATAAACAGATATAAACAAAGTGTCTGTGTATGAAAGGACACACAGATGCATGGCTATGCAGCAGTAAATGAATTATGTAATTTGGATCAGTAACCATGGAGATACATGTAATTCAAAACTGATACTCATTGGGACAATTATGTGAGTGTCCATCAGATATATCAGAATCTGATGCTCCACTGTTTCTATAGCAACCAACTGTTGACAGATTTTTACCATGGTTATGGTATCTATCCTAGAATCTATATAAGTGGGTTGAACAGTCTCAAAACTTCATCATCTCACCATGCATCCCATTTCTTCTGCTCAAAAAGAAAACATCCTCTCTCTTGCTTCCAATGGCTATTCCATCCACTATATTGCCTCTAGAGCTGGTGTTGGCAAGTCTACTGTGTCCAGGATACTCCAGGATGTCCTTCCTAGTCAATATCCCCTTCTTCTGGACATCCTTCAAAGCTTTCAACTCATTCTAAGCAAGCTATTATGACTCAAATTACTACTGTGAAGGCTTCTAATGCTGTTCAAGCTACCAAACACATCAATACCATCATCTCCAACCCAGTCTCCTCAGAAACAGTCAGGAGAGTCCTCAGAAAAAATTCATTTAAAGCTGTGGTGAAGAAGAAAAAGCCATTGCTTGGTGCAGTACATAGAAGAAAGCATCTGGACTTTGCTTTAAAGTACAAGGAGTGGACTGTGGAGGATTGGAAGAGGGTAATATGGTCAGATGAACTAAAATTAACAGAATAGCTTCAGATGGGAGACAGTGGATATAGAAAAAGGTGGGAGAGGGATTGACTGAAAGAGAAGTCCAGGGAACAGTCAAGTTTGGTGGGGGAAATATCATGGTGTAGGGCTGTATGGGTTGGGAGGGTGTAGGAAGATTTGCAGAGGTTGAGGGAAGGATGAATGCTGAGTAGTATGTGGATATCTTGGAGCAGAACCTGCTGCCCAGCATGGAGGAAAGTGAAATTTCTTTGAAGGACCTCATTTTTCAACAGGACAATGATTCTAAGCATACCTCCAAAAGGGCCAAAGAGTGGATGGAAGACAATAATATCACTCTTCTAGATTGGCCTCCACAGTCTCCAGACCTCAATCCCATTGAACACCTCTGGTACTACATAAGAAAACAACTTTTCTAGTACTCAACACAAGCTAAGGGAGCTTGGGAAATGTGGGACAGAGTTGTAGAAGTGTGGGAGAGGATAGAGCCAGAAGTGTGTCAGAAGTTGATTGAAAGTATACCTAGAAGGATAGAAGCAGTGATCAAGGCAAAAGGAGGGCACACCAAGTACTAAAAAAGCATTTACTATATATCTGAAAGACACTCATATAATTGTCCCAATGAGTGTCAGTTTTTAATTACATGTATCTCCATGGTTACTGATCCAAATTACATAATTCATTTACTGTCACATAGCCATGCATCTTAGCTTCTTTTCATACACTGACCCTTTGTTTACATCTGTTTATGGTCAAAGGATATTCAATGAACAATCAAAAAGTGTCAAACATTGGGACAATTTTGTGAGTCACTGTATGTACATCCTTGTATGAGAGCAGGACTAGTCAGTTATTGTTTAATTAGGACAAGACTACTCACCTAGTAGACGTTCTTATTCGTTACCCCTCATTGTCATTTGCACAAACTAGTAAGCAAGAGAAACTGTAGGTGATGCTAGGCACTAAAATGTCCTACTAGTGTACACCACCACAATCACAGTTTTGGTTAAGAAGAAGAAATGAAGAAGAAGGAATCCTTGCCCCTGTTTGTCCCTCTCCACTTACCAGAATTTGAAAATACAATCACCTCCAAAACTATTCCAATATTTGGTAGTTTTGTAGTGTATATAAAGTAGTGCTTGTAGGCATGGAAATATGACCTGGTAATGGTGGGAACATGTATGGCAGATACTCCTGGCTATCTGCTGACCTATGAATCATGTGATTTGGCCCAAGGAATACAAAGATATGTCTATTTTAAAACAGGTATGTCACTAGAACAGTTTTTGAGCTTTTGATATCATAAAAAAAAACTCAATAAAACAAAGGAGAGCTACTGTTTTTTGCTAATACAAACAAAGATACACATATAAATATTGTATCTGAGTCTGAATTGAGTCCTACACTTCTTTTCTTTCAACTATCATGATCATGCAATCTCTCTGTACCACTCAAAAGAGTATCATCCTCTCTCAGCTTTATGCTGACTATTCTGTTTGTTCTATTGCATCATCTAGCACAGGTGTTGGCATTACCACCATCTCTAGACTTTGCTCCAAGGAGCATTCTGACCCTCAAAAGTCTATTGAAGATTGTCCATCAAAGCTATATCTTCTACTAATATTCATCATGTTCAGCATCCTATCACCTCTGGAAAGGTTGAGAATGTTGTCCAAGTGACCAAGACACTCACCAGGATCATCAACCAGCTCCTCTCTGTTGGTATACTTCACCTTCACTTGAAAAAGCTGGTATGAAGACTGTGATCAAATGTAAATGCCCTTTTCTCTTTGTCAAACATTGCAAAGCTTATTTAGATTCTCCATATATCTGTATCAGACTACATGAACAAAGTTTGGTTCAAATTTTGTATTAAGTGGCCCATAGCTAGCTGTTGGTCAGATTACTGTAATATGTACCATACATACAGTTACCAGTACCTCAGCAGCCAGATTTGCCACTTTAGTGCTTTCAGGAGCTTTAGGTGTGATTACTAAATCACACTTGTACTTGATGGACTTCAATAGCAGCTTCAGCTCACAGAATTACTTAACAAAGCTGTCAAGTGTCTCAAAATTATGTAAAGCAATTTGAGGATCTGCTGATGCAGGAGAGATGTTCTTGACTACAAATAGATGTGAATGGAACTATGCTTGACTGAGTTCATGAGCAGATTTTTGGTGAGTTCAATTAGACAAGTCCCAAGCCATGATGTCACTTACTGAATCCTTGTAGTATTAAATATATCAGCCTCCAACAACAAAGTGGTTTGACAACAACTTTTAAGTTGAATGCCACAGCATGCCTTTTGTCTAGTCATTCACCTCATGCATATGTAACCATATCAAAGAAAAGGTGACTCTGTGACACAATTTTGACAAGGTCAACAAAGCACAACGTATAGCAGGATAGTTTGTAAAAACAGTGGTGGTACATCAACTCGCTCATCACACCTCTTTAACCTTGACAGTACCACGCAGCAGACCAGTCTAAGGATGAGCACAAACATTTAGAATGTGGACATCGATACACAACGGCTACGTACCCTGCGGGCAGCGATGAGGCCAGCCTTTTGTCCAGGAACAGCGGAACGGGCAATTGTCGAAGCTTTTCCAATGTGCTGATGGTTACCACCACCGTGAGGATGATCAACAGGGTTCATCGCAACACCACGCGTACGAGGCCAGCTAAAAGAGAGGGGAAAAAGGCAAGATCAGCGCCACTCCCCTTGCCACACACGCGACTGTTCGTACCTGTTGCGCTTCGCCTTGAACTTGTAGTACGCACGGCCAGCCTTGAGCAAAGGTTTGTCAATACGACCGCCCCCGGCGACGATGCCGACCGTCGCGCGCGAGCTCGCAGAGATTGTCTTCTTGGAACCGCTCGGGAGACGAACCCGGGTCTTGTGGTCCTCAGGGGAGTGGCCGATGATGGTTGCGTAGTTTCCGGACGTGCGCGCGAGCGTACCGCGGTCGCCAACTTTCTCTTCAACGTTGCAGACGATGGTCCCTTCGGGGCACTGGCCTACAGGTAGGACGTTGCCGACGGTGAGCGCGGCCTTCTTGCCGCAGTAAACGAAAGCGCCAGTGTGAAGACCCTCGGTCGCGATAAACGTCTCCTGGCGATGCTTGTAGCGGTAGGGGTCGCGGAAAACGACACGTGCCAGCGGCGCGCCCCTGGAGGGCATACCGAGATGAGCGGGGCAGACCAGCGACTCCAGATACGGGCTTACCGGCCAGGATCGTGGATTATTTCCTTGACAATACCGCGGATGTACCCGTTGCGCTCGGCAAAGTCGAGAGTGCGAAGTTTGGCAGGGGCCTTGTTGTGGTGCGTGTGGGCCTTGAACTGGGGGCGAACAGTGGCTTAATGATGGGCGAACCCTGTGATGGTGTACGACGTACGATAGCGTGCGAGCGCCTCTGTGCCCTGATGACCCGACCCATCGTTGATCTGCAACAGCATCAGCTGCTTGTTCAGGTGACACGCAGGGATAGCAAAACGTCATCCAGACAGTAGCCAGGTGATCCAGCGCATGAAACGACATGTTTCTGGCGCGGTTTTGCACAATGAACGGCCAGGGTGTGAAGAGATTGAGCATTACAGACTGGGGGTATGCTCACCTTCTTTTTTGTCTTGAAGTACAGTCACTGGCGTCGAGCGTTGGGTGATTCGCTTATCCCTGGGTGCGAGTGCGAAAGTTGAGTCGGAGATCGAAATATAAGTTAGGGTTGTCGCTCCTAACTCGCTCCCACTCTAATTGATCACCGTTGTACAAAAGTCTCAGCGACCCCGCTGTTTCCCTCGGCGAGATCGACGTGCATGATCAACTTTTTTTTATCGCCGTTACATGACGAGGATCACATCTCCGACGAGCCCTGCGACTCGCACATTGGTCGAGTGACCCACAATTGTTGTATCACGGACCCCTTTGTCATTCTCTTATCGCAGCTGACCACCTAGACACACAAGGTACTTTTGAAATCTTCACCCCTTCACTATTCAGACCGTATGGAAAAGCTTCACGCCGTCTCCCCGTACCAATCCGAGGACCGAGAACTCCATAAGGATCACCGTGGATGCCAACATTGCCATTACGCGACTCGGCGCTCGTTCACCCGTGACGGTCTACGTCCAGAGAAATGATGCAAACGGAAACCCAAACGAGTGTTGCAGGAACAACAAAAAAGTAACGGGGATCTGATGCCCGTGACACCTCTCAGAGTCTTCTTTTCCAGCGACAGACGACCGACCTTCACCTCACCCCTCCCGCCAGTGCGTCCGAGCACAGCTGGCCCACACTCACTCCTTTGCCTTTCCCCACACCAACATTGCTACCTCTGATGCACCTCCAACTCCCCAGAATCCACAGCGCAGTGCCCTCTGTGGGAATGACCATCCGGGTATACGGTCTAACAAATGTACTCGAGGACATGAAAAACTGGATATCACCTTGACCCATCCAACAGAACGTCCACCCACTCTAATCACTGTAGCGACCACCTGTCTACACGGCAGCTCCTGCACGCCCCATCCCGATCATCAAAGTCCTCACTGCTCGACCCGGAGATAGACGACAGCAATCAAATCAAATCAAGAGTACGACTAACGCATGTACACACAACAGACCGGACAATAAATATCAGCCATCCACCAGCTCGAAAACAGGAAACGGCATATCAAACTCAGATTAGTGAAACGGTCAGTGGTAGCGGACCCTCATCCCCGCCCGTACGGCTTCACCACCATCGGCAACTGAGGCTTACCCTTGGGATCGCTCCGCAACACAGGCCGGTCTACAACCATCGACCGAATCCCAACATCGCTCTCGGGCACGCCGAGCTCAAATTCGAACGCTCGCACTAGCGTGAACAGGAGCGCCTTCATCCTGTGGGTCGAAAAAACACCGTCAGTCCATCACACATTCCAAGGAAACCACAGGTGCGACTCACTCGACGAGGGAGAATCGGTATCCGATGCAGGCTCTGGGCCCACCAAGGAAGGACAGCAGGTGGCCCCACACACCCGGAATGTGCGACACAGCCTCGGGCGTGTTTTCCCATCGCTCTGGCCTACATGAACAATTCAATCCGGGAAGAATGTAGGATGTAGGCAAGGAAACGCCAACGCACTTGAACTCGCGCGCATCCGGTCCCCACAGTTCACACGACCGGTTGATCGCGAGGATGGGGATAAAGACCGAGTCGCCCTTGGTGATCCTGTGCGGTAGAGGGCACGATAACGTGCCACGAGGTGAAGATGCGAGATGCGAGCCGTACCTGATAGAGTTGTGGATAACACCCTTGTCGTCCGTGTATGGCTTCTCGACGGGTAATACGTCGTCCTTCATCGCAATTCGCAACGTGTTCGGGACGGGCGAGTGCACACGGAGAGTCTCTCTCACGACAGCGTCCAAGTATGGAAGCGCCATAAGTTCGTCCATCGAGGGGGCATCGGTATCAACGGAAAGTAGCTCCTCTCGGAGCTTCGCTTGGACTCGAGGCGCCTTCGTGAGCGCGAAGAGTGCCCAAGCAGTGGCCGTGCTGTCGAATCATCCGACACCCGTAACTGTTCTGCAGCTGTAGGACCATACCTTGTAGTTTCATGACCGGCGACTAAGAAGGTGGGGACCTCTGCGAGAAGAACATCAGTATTACTATCAGAAACTAGGATGGTGGATGTGTGGGAACACGCACGTGCCAACACGTCCTCGTCGGGCAACCTCTGGCTCTCTGGGATGTCTGTTGCCATGTTCGCCTTGACCAACAACGACAGCAAGTCCCGACCGTGCAGGCTGCTCTTTTCGATTTCACCTTCGTCCGTTGCGTTCTCCACAGCCACCGCTTTTGCGTTTGACAACAGTTCTTTGCCGATGCGCGCCATTGTGAGTTGTGCGGCCCGGATTCGACGCGAACGGTCAGTTGGCTATCACGGAGATCAACACCATGCTCAAGAAGGCGTCCTTGTTGTACTGACAATGATACGAAGGAGCGGAATCCATGACTGCAAGACAGGGAAGACACCCTCGACCAGGCCCGCTGCAAACATGGTCTGGAAAGCCCCGTTCAGCTCGTTTGGTTTCTCGTTGGCGTTTAGAGAATCAAAGTTGTAGTTGAAGCCTTACAGCCCTCGGTAAGCACATCCTTGGGCAAAAAACAGCGGGAGACTCACCTGCAAGACCGATCACGTCAAGGGTCATTCTACCCAGCCATGGCACGACATCGATACGGGCGCCGGTGGTGCCCCTTGCGGGCTCTTTTGCGATCTCCGAGGACCAGACATCACGAAGCTATATCGACCACGGTAAATGACTGGGGCTGAATGCCCAAGAAGTCACCTACTCTGATGGCCTTTTCAAGAAAAGTGTTGGTGAGCTCTCGAATTTGTGCTGGGCCAAAGGCAGGGTTCTGAAAGCCGCTTCTACACGCGAATGGGTGTGACTGCAGTGATGTGCTTACCAAGATGTGTCTCTACGTTGACAGGGCGTTCAGGAGCGTCAAAAAAAAAGACAGGGAAGAAACGGGTGCGAACCTGCTGGCGATGCTGAAGGCCTTCGACGAAAAGGACGCCTATCGGCCCCAGTGAATGTGAAAACGAAAACGGCCCAAAGATACCACCCACCTTGGCCAAGAAGCTGGGACAGATGGTACCTAAGCTGCTCGGGCTTTTGGAAATCCGTGCTGTGAGAAAGGATGTGGTTGGTGGCCCGCAAGTCCATGGTCATCAGCCGGTTGCTCTAGAGAACGACCAAGTTTAGCATCTGGGGGCGCATCCAGGAACCCAAGCAGCATACGCCAAGGAAGCCCTTGTACTTAAGCGTGGGGCCATACTGCTTCACCCATTCTTCGTGAAGCACACAGCTATCCTATGCACGATAAGTTGGTTGATGATGGCAGGGACAGCAACGAGGCGACGCACCACTTTTCGTATGTCTCGTAGGTTGCCGTATATCCAGCTTGTGCCTTTAGGACCGCGCAGATGGCGCACGGGAGACGCGAGTCGATGATGATATATGAACGATAGCACCTTCCAGAGCCCAAAGGTGACCACAGGTGCAAGCGTGGAGAACAGCAGCTTTCCGATGGGGGTCATGATGGCGATAGGAGGGAGATGATGACTGAGTGGGGATCACTTCCTGCGTTTATAGGGTGCGTCTCTCGCTGGCACCTACCTGTTGAAATCATGGGGGCTCCGTGGCCGCTGTGCGGCACTCGCGTCATCTGACCGTTGGCCGTGCTATCAACGGGCCGCGCGACCAGCTCATTGCGCGTCCTGATTTGTCTTGCCATTATGGAAAGCCGGACAGCCGCGCTCGTTCGGACTCAAACCACGTGCTCAAATATTACTGCTTCAGGCAATTGACTTTGGTGGGACACTGATCACCTCTGGAAAATTTGCTCATGACTTTGGAGCATGTGCTCAATATTTTTGGCTCCTTTTTTTTGCTCACATGCACAAGTCCATTGTTTGAGAATCTGGCATATGTACTCAAAGGTTTTGTTTAGTTTCCATGCACAACAAGTTTAGGTACATATGTGGTGGAAAGCCTGAACATTTATTCCCACCACATTTACAGTATTTTGTCTCATTGTGCTTTATTTTCCCCTACCATGCCACACCTCATTGTATGGCATCACATGTACATATATGTTTCCAAAAAAATTCCTGGCCTGCATGCACTAAAATTACCCATGCAAAAAAAAAGACTTGTACACAAAAAAAAATCCATCAGCAAACTAGCCATAGGTTTCCAGAGCATTTCAGAGCATTCCAGAGTATTGCAGTACTGGCCAGTACTGGCCAGAGGGGTACCTTGCCATGGCTAGTTTGCTGATGTCATATGGCCTACATGTGCAAAAGAGGGGGGCAGAAATATGACTCTATTCATTGACACATTGTCTTCTCTGACAACATACACTACAAGTGTTTACTGCACCTCCCTGATCTCTGTACAGCAGGTTATTCAGTGGCTGTGCATGAATGAGACAGGATGACTGCATATGGACAAGCTTAAGTCTACTAGCAGACTCCTCCATGAACATCCTACCACTACTGCTGACACTTCAAGTACATGCACCAGATTCCCAAGCAACTAACTCATGTGCATGAGCAAAAAAAACTGAGCAAAAATTATTGAACACATGCTCCAAGGTCATGAGCAAATTTCCTGGAGGTGATTGGTGTCCCTTCAAAGTCAATTGCCTGAAGCAGTAATATTTGAGCACGTGGTTTGAGTCCGAACGAGCGCGGTTGTCCGGCTTTCCGTATGCTACCGCTCCACATCAGCCCCGCAAATCACATGCGCGACTCCGAGGTGGCAGAGCGGAAAGCCGAGTCGGGGAATCCTTGCGTGGCGGCACGACAAGATGATATTGGTATCCGCACAACACTATGACCCTCTGCTACCCCACGTCAACTCTTTGATATTGTTACTCGCTTCTCTTTCTCACTTTGTACGCCCATGAGCACTTCACCATCATGGGATGTACACATACCACTCCGCCATGACTGACTAGTAAAGTAAATGCATTCGCCCGGAGCCGTTTGAAATGCCCCTCGTATGAGACCGTCACGAAGGCCATCCACAAATAGTTGTTAGCCTCCGCGTCATGCAAGAACCAACCCCGGCCCATGTCATGCCATCAGACGCCGCCGTGGAGACTCTGGAGAGGGTCAAGTCTCGCGGAAACTTGATGGAGACCGTTTGACCAGATTCAGGACAGATGTTCGGAACGGAGCCAACTTATCAGCCTCGTCGGATCCATCCCAGTCGTCCTGGCACACGGGATCAGACTCTTGGGGGACGCAGGATACCGTTGACTTGTTATCTCGTGGAGCGGGCTTCAAGGACACCCTGGAAAAGGACGACCCAAAGGTGGAGTGCTTGTGGCCGACCCCTTCACTGGCTGGCGAGGTTGGGCAAGTTCCTGGTGCATAGAAGACTACAAAATGCACGACGAGCAAGTTGCAAAGGTAGCGCGGTGCCTCACCTCATTTACAGAAGCGGACCGAACCGAACTGCCTTGAGCTATAATTACCACGCATGAATGTTGTTCCCAGAGTCCTCTCCACCCCAAGGCTGCCAACCCGACACGCAAATCCGAGCATGTCTTCAGTCGCTGGAAAGTTGCTGATCCCTGCGGTCGTCTCCGCAACCGTCTTTTCGCTCTGGAAACTTTTGCGGTTCGTGCTGCTGTACCATCCGTACAGATCGCCATTGCGGCGCCTACAGGGACCAAAGGGAACAAGCTTTATTTTTGGGAATACGGCCGAATTGATGAAGGATGTTTGGGTGTGTCGCGGCCGTCTGTATGTGTCCATCTCTCACTCGCTCTCTAGGAGAACGACGGTGCGATGCTTGAACAATGGCTGGCAAAGTATGGCCACGTGTTGAGGTTCCATGGGGTTTTGAGCGTCTGTTTCTGTCCTCCCACTCACAGATCATGTTCGTTTTTTGATCGCGGGCGTATGTGGTACACAGACTAATCAACTGTTGACGGTCGACACGCGTGCTATCAACCATATTCTCACCCACGGAAACGACTATCAGAAGACGCCAGAAATCATGCAATCTCTGGCACGGATTTTCGGAGAAGGTTCGCATCGCGCCATCTTTGCTGATCCACACCGACCATTCACGGCAGGGTTGATTATCGTGGATGGAGCCCAACATCGTCAGCAGGTTCGTATCACGTTTGCTAGCGATGCCGCTTAGTGATCTTTTCGTGGACAGAGGCGGATAATGGTGTGTGAAACACTTGGGAAAAAGGTCGTCATCCCTTTGATTAAGTCATTGACAGAACCCCGCATTTGGCCCAGCCCAGATTCGTGCGCTCACAGAGACATTCTTCGCAAAAGCTGACCATGTGTGTGATCTTTCCTTTCCTCTTTTAGTGACCCAATTCCAATCATTCTTGTCCTAGCTTCGTGACCTATGGTTTCCTGAGGTCGCCAAGGACCCTACTGCAGCAGTCACCGGTGCACGTATCGACATCGTACCTTGGTTAGACAAGGCAGCGCTCGACATTATCAGTGTCACTGGTGCGATCGCTCTGCGGACGAACGAACGTCGCTAATGAAAGACAGGATTCAACTACGACATTGGCGCCCTCAACTCGAGCGGGAGGCAAAACGTGCTCTGCAAAGCCCTCGCAACCCTGTTCTCGGCGGCTCATGGCCTTGAGGTGCTCGACATTCTGCAGCTCTTGATCCCCTTTTTGCGTTATATTGTGAGCGTCCTTCCTATCCTCGCTCTGCCGATAACCTGGCGCATCTCTTTTGACTCTCGCAGCCTCGTTCCCAGCCCCCAGAGATGCGAGCTGCCCAGCGTACCATGGCAGACATTGGTAAAGAGCTCCTGACAAACGCAAAGGCAGCCGCCCTCTCCTGTGCAACCCAAAGCGGGGAGATTGAAAAGAACAGTCTGCACGGTCGGGATCTGTTTTCGTTGCTCGTCAAGGCCAATATGTCCGCCGACATTCCCGAGAGTCAGAGGCTGTCGGACAAGGACGTCATCGCACGTGGGTTGCACAGACTGCTCCCTGGCTCAGTGCTGGACATGCTTGTGGCTTACAGAGGTCCCTACGTTTTTTGTCGCGGGTCACGAAACCACGAGGTAGGATGTTATGTACAATGACATCGTGAGCTGAACTCGGTGGGTATCACGCTAACAGTAGTGCGATATCGTGGGCACTGTACGCCCTGTCCCAGGCAACCTATGCCCAGACGAAACTCCGCGACGAGCTCCTCTCTGTTGAGACGGATGCACCGTCGATGGACGAGCTCATGGCGCTTCCTTACCTCGACGCGGTCGTGCGAGAGACGCTCCGCCTGCACGCGCCCGTGCTAGGAACCACGCGCATGGCGGTCAAGGACGACGAGCTCCCCGTCGAGAAGCCCTACACGGACAGATACGGCACCGTCCGTACGACGATCTCGTACGTTGCGTGCCCCTTTTTCATAAGACGACGCGCATGATACATCTTCCTCGTCTTTCGAACAAAAGGATTACCAAGGGCGACAGAATCTTTTTACCCATCCTGGCGATAAACCGGTCGAAGGCACTCTGGGGCCCCGATGCAAACGAGTTCAAGTGCGTATGCATGTCTCCTTGACTGTTGCGTGCTGCAGTGGGTGACGGCCACACGACAGACCCGAACGGTGGGATGACCTGCCCGAGGCCGTCGCCCAAATCCCGGGCGTGTGGGGACACATGATGACGTTCTTTGGCGGACCGAGGGCCTGCATCGGCTATCGGTACTCGCTCGTCGAGTAAGTCCGCGTCTCCCCCTGCGAGAGCGTCGTTGCCTCATCGAGACGGGACAGGACCAAGGCAGTCCTGTTCTCCCTCGTTCGCGCGTTCGCGTTCGAGCTCGCCGTGCCTGCCAGCGATATTGGCGTCCGGACGGCCACCGTACGACGCCCGGTTCTGCAGTGCGATCCGACACACCAGCCTCAGCTCCCGTTGCTGGTCCGGCGGTACCGACGAATGTGAAGACGAGGGCTTGGGAAGCTGGACTGACGCGTGTTCCCTCGATACAACGCTGCCAGTACACTGGGCCATGGGGAGGGCGTGTATGGGGCCGCATCGACATCACCTAGAAGTTGTCCGTTGCTTCATATACGTGTACATTACACCCTATCCATAGGAATCCTACGTCACCATATGAGAGATTTTGGACGTCTACTCGCCGGACGTAGGGAACGTATCGGCCAGGGAAATCGGTCTGTTCTTCCGCAATTTGTAAGGTGACTCTCTGTCGAGCGCATGATCTGACCATGTTGACAACTTGTGCGAACTCCGGGCAATGGGAACTAGGGACCCATCGGTACACTTCGCCCGTCGTGCAGCTCTGAAGCATTATCAAAAATAGGCGTCCCAACTCACAACCCTCCAGGCTCTGCGAGTGAGAACGCGCTCTCCGTTGCATCGCTCGTGGTTGTCCACCCGATCCACTTCGGGCACAACGGCGCAATGGCCCGGAGCCCAACTGGCAACTTGAGCCCGACCAACGCATCAACACAGCAGACTGCACATGTCCAACAGTCCAAGAATCTCTTGTTCAGAATACACAGCAAGGGCATCCACCATCTACCTGGGCAGCTCATCACCTTGGAACATGAACATGATGTTAGCCCTTGTCTTCTCTTTCTTCCCTCTTCTCCTCTACCATGTCCATCCTATGGAAAATACATCAGCAAAAGTGCATGGGCTAGGATGACCTAGAATGACCTAGCTGAACAACCACATGACCTAGCATTGCCTAGCATGGCCTAGCAGTCCTAGCAGTCCTAGCTGGTCCTTTCCAGTCTAGCTTGAAGTTCTCTAGCATATCATGTGATTCTAGATGGTCTGGCATCCCTAGTATGCACCTAGCAGTGGAGTTTAAGTATACTAGTGTAGTCACATGTGTTCCAAGACAAATCAAAATGCAGTTTCATTTGCATGATGGTCAGCATATTTGTTGACATAATATGAGTTAAAAACATCTAATGAGTAAGAAAAGTGAAACTCTGGTGGGAGCTTTCCATCACCATACATGGGAATCAAATGGGCAGCCTTAAATATCACATCAAGGTGTTCAACAGATTGTAGCTGCTGACCATGATGATCTACATGTAGTCGCACCTTCCAAAGCCTTGTGATTGGATCTGGAGAGTTCCCTATCCATACAAATCTGTTAATCAATGCACATGGATATACTTTGTCATTGTAGACAAAAGAAAAAAACAAACAGACATGGCCTATACAGTGGCTCAAAAAAGTATCCCAATGTTTGGCTATTTTGGAAAGACTTGACATTTGTAGGAGAACCAAAAGGCATGAGCACCAACCCTTGCTGGGTCATTAATAGCCCTAACCCCTACCCTGAAAATGAGCCCTTAGTCATCTGATTTGGTTCTCATGGCACTGAGATATAACCATATTAAAATCACATGTCATTGGGACACTTTTTTGAACAATATTTCTATTCTACAATTTTAGTACCTTGTATGTCCTCCCTTTGCTTTTATCACTGCCTCTGGTCTTCTAGGCATACTCTCTATCAATTCTTCACACTCTTCAACTTCTATCTTGCCCCACTCTACTTCAATTCTCTCCCAAAGCTCC
>JBBPLV010000606.1:0-16485 GCA_038089975.1 Boletellus ananiceps | reverse complement strand
CCAGATTTCGCCTACTGGCTTTCCTGTCCATGCGCCCGTGCCTGCTGCGCTTCCACCTCCTCCGCAGGTCATCCACGGCCCGTGCACCTCGTCCGGCCCCCCCTCTGTGACCCAATTTCGCCATCTCGCGGACCCGGGTGCCTCAGAGCAACTCAAATCGGCCGTCCACCTTCGTCAGCGCTATCAAGAAACTACCGACGCGGCCAACAAGGAACCGTTCCAATCCACTCAACAAATCTCAACTCCCGTGTCGTTGGGATCCAGTCCTCGCGCATCAAAGCAGCCAGATTCCGAGCTCCAGACTTCCGCAAATCCACGGGTGCATAAGAAGCCACGGACAGAGGGAGAGATGGCACACTCGCCTGGAGTTGGCACTGATACGCATTCAGTGACCAAGACACCATCTTCTCCAGCTTTCACCGATCCACACCACGACCCCAACCCGTCCGGTCCGGGTTCGGATGTTCCATCATATCAGGATTGTGTGAACCTCATCTTTGAAAAGGACGCCGATGTAGAGAATGGCGTCTTTTGTGGTTTATGTTTGTGCGTCTCTTTTCTCGTCACTCGTAGACACGACTTCATTTTCAATCAGCGATCGATACCAGGCCAAGATGATTCCGGAGCCACCCGACGTATTGGTCCAACCCGACTTTGATTTCCTCGTGATGCACTGTATGACGATGCACCCTACTGCGTGGGAAGATCTCCACCGCAAGACTTGAGGAAGGCGACGTATGCGGCACTTCATCGTATCCCCCAGTAATCATATGTAGTAGGCGTGTACGCAGCATAATCGAATTTTACTAATTGAAACAACACAAGTTAAACAATCCAGGTATATTGAAACTTGGGGCAAATGATCACAACAGTGCATGGCCGGCCTGTACGCATACATCACCGGGCTAAAACATCATGGCTCAATAGCGTGTGCAAGTTTGGTCAAGAGAGTTGTCAGCCGGGTGACTTCATACTCCACCAGAGTCGCGTTCTGTTCGTACAGAATCGCTTCAGTAAGGCCCGGGAGTGTCGTCGCGCCATACCCTATATATAAGCACGTTTAATTGCGCTCCCAGGGTTGCGTAGGGTACTGACCAAGATATTTTCCAGGCGCAACACCAAGATGCCTGTACCATTCACGATCTTTTATACCTTCCTCCGAGATGAATCCTCGTTCAAACGAGGACAATTTCTCGTTGACTTTCTTCACCCTGATGGTTGCCTCTATCAGGTCGCAAAGAGGCACTCTGCGAGACATGCAAATGTCCTGTGTGCCAGTGTCCCCAATGATATCCAACACGTGCAGTGCAGGGAACTTCAGCAATGCGTCGTTGCGCCCGGGTAGTGAGGAGCCAATTCCATAGTGGCGCTCGAACCAGTTCCTGAAGCGACGTACAATGTGGTGGCCGAATCGCCTATCAGGGAGGTTGCGCACGGCTTCGTTGAAGACCTTCTCGGCATCGGCTTTCTCAGTATCAAGTTTCAAGCTCGCGTCTTGTAACTTTGAGATGGCTTTACGGATTCTGTGGAGTTGTGGAAGGGTAACAGTGTCCGAACTCAACTCTTCCACACTAGTGTAGCTATATCAGTCAAGGTTAAGGTGCACATGAAGCACTGCTCACGTGTCAACATAGGAATCGAGTTGCAATGCATATTCAGTGGTATTAAGGGGCACGATGAGCGAATCTGATAAACGGAGGGTGAGAAGGCCCAAAACCTTCGCAAGTGCGACCTGCCATGTAAAACGCACAATTTAGACTCGTGTAATGGAGATGTTGGTGACCCTTACATGACGATGAAAACCAGGATCAGCATATGTCTCTTGCCACATCTGAGTGTCATAGACGGAGTGGTAGTGGTATGGTGGATCAGTGGGCGTGGAAGAGAAAGTCTGGTCAGAGCTAGCGACCTGTCGCCCAAGTTAGAAGGTCCGCAAAGATTGCGAGTTCAATGACTGACACCAAGTCTCTGCAGAAACACAGTATAATCGCTACCAGAACCAAGAGGCGACACATTGCGAGCATCGTCCCCCGAAGCATGTGTCTTGTTCATTGCAGCCCACATTCTAGCAAGACCCGCATCTTGTTCTCCAGTGTACGGTCCGGAATCGTGAAGTGCGTCCCAAACCGTCTTGCTTGGATCGGTAGGGTGGACGACATCTTGCGCACTGCGTTTGATCAGATGCGCGAGTGAGGGCGACCCCGACGCCGAGTAGCGTGATCCGGCGACAGAAACGTCTGTTTCGCTGTTCAGTGGTAGAAACACGAATGATGGTCTAATCACATACCGACATTAATGTAAGAGACAGCATGAGCCTGAATCCATTGTGCAAAATCCTCCCCCCACTCTGTACTTCCGATAAGACCGTACTAGGGCGGAATGACTAAGAACGACTACGAGGAAGGTGAAGAGCTGCCTACCTCTTCAGCATCCCAACTCGCGATGACAAGGGTTCGGAGCGGCTTCCAACCCCGCCTGACCAACACACCAAGGCCCCGAACAACCTCGAGTAGTGATACGGTACCGGATATGGGATCGGCGGCACCCATGACCCAAGCTATGAAGGCGTCAGCAAACAGGTGGTACTGATGAACTACTAACCATCTCTGTGGCAACCGAGAATTACTACCTCGTCCTTTATGTGACCGGGAATAGCGGCCATCGTGTTCCAGATAGGGGTCACCTTGGTATCAGCTGCGAGAAGAAATAAAATAAACCGAGTCTCAGGTGCTGGTCACGACCTCTTTGTAACGCATACCATCATTGACCATCTTGACCAAATGGCTTCCGACTTTCCCATCAAGTTTCCTGCCCTCCGTGACACTACCAAACTCTTGTTCAAACAAGTACTTTGCATTGGCCCAGGAAAGGGGCAAGCTAGGAATGTGGGGTATATTTCCGGCTTGGACACGGGTTGCGTTTTCGTATGCAGGGTAACCGGGTGTAGTCGGATCACCTGGATAAAATGAGAGATATTGAACAGAGCCCCGCTGTACCGACGTCGGGTTGCGCGCAGGGCCAGCGGGGTATGGAAGATAGCCATTTTCAGTCACTACAGAACCGTCGTCGCGAAGATCAGTGTAGATCAAAATCCCAACTGCACCACGTTCTTCGGCGCCTTTGATCTGAGAAACCAATTCAACCTCAAACCTCAAATGAGGTCTATGGGAACCAGTACTTACTTTGAGGCCGCGGAAGATGGCACCGTAACGAGCGAGGACGATCTTTCCGGTAAGATCTACACCCATCGCTGCGAGCTGGTCGTAATCATCCTTTGTACCATAATTAACATACACGATTGGACCGGTTGCTTCACCAGCGGCACTGAAACCATGCCAGGATGGGATTGCATGCTTGTACTTTGCAGCTGTTTCGTCTGCAGGATCGCCATCTTCTATGAGATCAGCGGTCCAGATGGACACTCCATCCTGTCCGAGTATGTCCAGGGAGATACCGTCCGCATTGCCAGTGTCCATTACGGGATGATAGACATCAATCCAAGCAGTTGGAGACTTGAGCTTCGATGTGGTACTTAAAGTCGCCTCTCTGGATTCTGGGGAGCCGGCATCGAAGATAGGGGGGGCCGAGGAGGGGGAAACACCGAACTCGTTCTGGAAGAATGACAGGACGTCCTTTGCGTCCTGAAAGTCTTCTTGTGAGCCTGCTAGGTGAGGGTGGGTGGCATAATGACGCGAAGTCCCTATAGCGGATTCTGCAGAGGGAACAGCACTGCGTCACATCCGTGTCAGTAGAGCCTAGAACGTGGGGAGGGCAGGGGGCTGACAGAAAGACATCCTCAACGCGGTTGGTATGCTTGTCGAGGGAGTCGCTAGCCTCGGTGCAGGAATGAGGACGAGACGATTCACGAAGGAAGAGCAGGGACAGCGCAAGGCCAACACAGATCAAGAAAGCCTGGAAGCGGGCAGGGCGAACGCGACGGTGCGCGACGGCCAAGCCAGGCAAGGCGGGGCCGCTGCTCTTCAGGTTCATCGCAAGCAAGTCGGAGGTCGATTAGCAACATTCGCGGGTCGTATACGTCCCACAACACCGACCATGCCTGGAGACAGCCCCCGAGAGAAAGACCAACCCAGTCCTTCCGAGACACCAGTGCCCGTCGTGGAGGCTCCCATCCCTGTTGCATCCCCCGACCGCACAGAGCTGCTTACTCGCGCTAGGTCATTCCTAGCCTCTCCCCAAGTACAGCTCCAGGACTCTGATGCAAAGCGAGCTTTCCTTGCAGAAAAAGGTCTCGCCCCGGGCGAAATCGATCAACTGCTCCGTGAACTGGTGCGTCGGCCAGTTTTTTTCCTGCGTTTTACATGCTCATTTGCCCTAGCCTCCATCTATACCACCACGCACCTACCCTGCACCACCTCCCTCTGATCTCCCCAACCTCCTCGCTGGCGTCGTCCGACTATTCACTTGGCTAACCGGCACCTCTACATTCGTCTTATTCGTGTACTACGTACGGAGTTGTATCAGATACCGCCTGTAGCCAATACTCATATGGTGTCTTTCCAGAGGTTCCTTCTCCCAAGACTCACTCAGTCTTACCAGGCCCGCCTTGCTCTTCGGAAGCACCAATCCGCGCTCGTTACACGTCTCACAGAATCCGCTTCTGCTCTCAGAGCAACCCAGGCCGATTCATACAAGGATCTACCTCGAATAGTCCCCGTTTATGAGGATCCCCAGCATGCACAGTATCATGCTATAGACGAACTTCTTTCGCATGGAGAGAATTCCCGAGAGGAAGCCGTCCAGCGCGGTGCAGACATCTCAGATGTCACAATCCTTCGTTGTGCCCTGGAGGAACTCGGTCGCTCAAAAACGAACGGCACATCCACAGAGGAACTTTTCCAACATCTCGAGGCTAAACTTCCGTGGTTGGCCCACGAGGCGGGTGCAGCTCGCCAGGTCTGCTCTAGTTTCGTCGTCTGTTGTGCGTGATTCACAGTTTGCCAAATAGAACGACCTTTGGAATCAGCTTAATGCTTGTCCGTTGTTTGTGTCCTCTTTGCCCAAACCGCATACCTCCAGCCTTCTACCACCAAGTCACCCGTCACAACTTCTTTGGGAATACTCACCTCCCCCACTTCCCCCTACACCACCGTTACTTGCAAGCCTGGGAAACTTGCAAGCAGCTTTACCTCGCCATCAGAAAGCCGTATCTGCTGCCTCCGGTGATCTACCACCCGTGCCCACAATTTCTGCCAGACAGCGAACACTTCAAGGCCTTTCCGACTTCACTGGGTACATCACAACACAGACATATTCGCTAAGCATACCCTCGATACGTGGCACAAATGGAACTGCGCCTGGCGCAAGTCCCGTCGAGGATGAAATTCGTCGCGAAATCAGAGCGCTCAAGGGTCTCGTTTTAAACAGGAGGTCATTCCTCTCACCCGGTACTCGATCATATGGATTTGGCGGTGCTAGTGACTCTCCTCGACCTTCTGGGGCGTGATTTGTAGCTGAAATATCCATCGTACTCAGTGGACCAAATTATTCATGGTCGCAAGATGCACGAGATCTTGGTGTGCTAATAAGTCCTACTTCCCCGACCAACAGTTTTCAGCGTCCAGTGAGCTGGCTGCATGCGTGGCGTTCGGTTGTGATCTAGAGCAAAGTACATGGTATGATGATGTATGTAATAGAGATAGTCGGGTCATGGTCTAGCTATGTGCAGGTATTAACTAATGCTGCAATAGATATACTGGGTCCTCTCCAGCTCAACAATCCTTCTATGCAGGTCGTTGTCCTGTGGTATTCTTTAACACTGGCCATAGAGCCGGTTCTTAGGGAAAGGTCGGCCGTGATCCCCCTTCCATGTCGTGAGGTTGGGATTGGTACGCTTCAATGTATCTGAAAATACCTTGGGTTATTTGACATGCCACGAATGAGTCAAGGGGATGCACGTGTTGATGTACTCAGCAGGAGGGAAGGCCCTTGGATCGCATCCAATATTGCATGAGAAGGCTGGTACACTCGTATGTAATTCACTCTCATATGTGCTGGGAATGGGAGGTGGTCGAGATCGACTGCTCCAAAGTTGGTCGACATGCCCAAGTTTACTATGATATGCTGGTTCGGAAAGTAGTTTGCTTATTTGCCCGACCAGCAAGTATAGTTGAACATACCGTCGGCTCCTGAGGGATAGGCTGGTTCGAGATCTGGACAGCATCGTCGGCAGCCATGCCAGCCACGTTGAGCGTCCAAGCGGCTTTATTGTCAGATATTCATGTGATGTACTGCGGATTACGGGCAAAGTTAGCCCTGTTTTGCCAGCCCGCAGTCCGTGCCCGTCTCACCGCGTCATCGAATCCGGGAACATACTGTGATCATTCCAGCTACACGTCAATAACGATCTCAGGATGGAAATATGACCAACCTCGAAGCCGTATATTGAGTAAAAACCAGTCTCACCTTCGTGATTTGTCTCGGTCACACTGATGTCGCTTGCTGTAACACTGATCCGATGTATGTGTTCTGAACACTGATGGATGGGTCGGAAACCACCTCGTTCGCCGAGGTGTTCTTCCGGATGTAACCCGCGTTGAAGGGCTACATTCGGAAACAATGTCCAGTCGGTCTTTGTCCTGAGAAACAAACGAACCATTAACCGCCCATTGCGTAGATTGCGTTACCTGGCCCTTCAGAGGAGCTCCTGTAATCTAAAGCCTCAAGGATGTCAGCCCCCCAATGGGTACTGAGTGGACAGTCACCCACCTGCGCTTCAAATATATCTATCTCAGGCGCTGCACGCCCAACAAACGCACCATCCGGATGCTTCGGGCCAGGGTGGGACTCTCCCGGGCACGTGCATCGAGATAATCGTTGACCCGGAAGGTAGGATAACATGCCACCTCTACCGGGATCACCACCTTCGGTGGCTGCTACTGGACGCCCGTTGACAGACTGGTTTGCGACAGTGCCAATGTCACATGCATCATAAGTATATGGCCACTGGGCAGAAATAGATTGTGAGGGCGGAGACCGCAGTGGTAACACCTTACCATGCCTTCTAAGCTGGCACCATAACTAGCCCTACCGAGGTTCCCGAGCGTCCATATTGCAGCCAAAATCCTCTCATCAAATTTATTTTTCTGAACAGTGTCTTCCTGCGGAGAAGAGCTTACCAACAATGTTGTTGACACCTGGAAGCGATCCATTTGCCTCGGTGTATCCTCCCATAAAACAAAACTTGTTCCTGGGCCAGGTCATTTCCCGAACGTAGTACGAGGAGAAAGACGTACCAGGTCGACATCATCCCTGAAGTTACATCAATACTAGGTGGCTGAGCACAGCGTGAGCTGACATACTTCCTCGATAGTTCAAATTATGCGTCTGTTTCTGGGATAAGGTCACTACTAGGCTGCCATCTCAAGTGGTGATGGCTTCCGGACTATACCATTCCAGATTATCGTTTCCTGAGCTGGAGATTGGACAAATAAGCAATGACGAAGGACCACCCAATAATGCAAGTCGACAGCCTCCCAATAGGGGTCGTAACCACGCCAGAATGTTCTGCTGGGAACGTTAAACTCGTTCGAGAAGACTAGTTCCATATCAGGTCCACCATTCCAGGATGGTTTGGTGTATGCGTCCTTCGGTGTGTCCATGTCGATGAGAACCTAATTTCCTTGCATGGCTGGAATCTAGTCATTCAGGAGAATGAATACCCACGAGGAGATGCGCCCTGAATGACGCACTTGGCCACTTGCGTTGATACCCCCCAGACCAAAAGCACCGTTGTTCGATATCGACCCTCCAGTGAAATACGTGATCATAGGATACCCGGCACCGGCGGGAGCGCCGGTAGATGCACGGACAAGAAGGGTGTGAAACACATAACTCACAAGAGCATGACGAAGGACATAATGACGAGGAAGGGGCAGCCAACGTTGACGATACCACGACCCGCGAAATAGGAACAGGTCCTCCAATCCATTACGTCTGTGCTATGGAGATCATTATCGGGCTCCTGTACGTCGGCATACAAGCCGGACCCCCAATCACGTGGATCAAGCGGGAGGTTAAACTGAACAAGGGGTGAGCTAGACATGGAAAGGGAAGCCAACGCGATTGGATATGTTTACTATGCCTGAATTTGGTCTGGTAGGGCAAGGAGACCCCTGTGACTGGTGACTGGTAAAAACAAGACGAAGACGACAAAAGGGGTGACGCACGAATATGCTAGCCAGAGTATGTACTCTGCTCTGGTGTGAGACCACGGGGAGTGGGTAGTAAGTTGGACCTCGAGAGCTGAGAGGGGGGGAGCTCAGCCTGGGATGGCAGCATGACTCTGGGAGAGTGGGAGGGAGGGGGAGGCGACAGATGTGCTGGCGTGCTTCGAGGGTTCCGATGATTTATGTGCTTGTCTAGGAATTAAACTATATTATATATTATTATAATGGGCTTCAGAGGATTACTTCCGATGGAAACAGCTCACTCATTCAGGCTCCGCGAATGTCCCCGTTGCAAGGGGCTCTCTACCTCGACGCGGGTTACCGTATACAGGCTCGCCGACGCTCTTCGGTACACGTGCAGTAGCTCGCACTGTCAGCGTGACAATCATCTCCAAGTGGTTCCAAGCACCCCACCGGTGGTTTCGGCAGACTGGTTCCACGCTTGCCTTGCGCACGCGCGGACGAGCACCCATGTTCGACTTGCCTCTATATCATCTTGTGTAACGGTCCACATAGTGCGCATGGGCTACGCGCACGGAGAGCGCCAGACTAGGACCAATACAGCAATTTTTAGGCTGCGCTCAACCACGGCAAATGATCGAAGCAGGATATCCTTTCGGCCGCTATGAATGTGGGTACAGCAGGAGCAAGTTCTTCTTGGCAACCCAACTCGAACAAGGGCTAGTTTGGACGACTTGCGCATTCACGTCGACATCTCGGAGATCAGCGCATTGGTGTCCTTCGGTGTTGTTTCTGCGTACCATGGGAATGCTGCGGGAACACTTGTCTTCTTCGTCCTGGATGGAATTTGACCTTTTTGAATTGATATGGTACTTGGAATCACCTTTGATTGTGAAAGGTATCCGTGTTAGACGATAATGCAACTAAATTTTGGAAGCTCGACTGGGGGGATCGGGGAGGTGCCAACACCAACTGCGACACCATAGCTTAACGGAGTGCACTCGGGTATCCGGAGACGACGAGCTCGAATCTTGCATGTTGCTGAACCAAGACATGGCGGTGCACTTCACCCCACATGAATGCCAGCTAACGCACCACAGTATGCTCTTGGGTCTGTTTCGCAGGAATGCGTCCATTAACCTTCGCTAGATGTATCGTCCTAGGTGCGCCCAACGGTCGGCAAACTGCTTCTACCTCCCTCGCTCTGCACGCTTCCAGAGATGATTAAATCGATCGTCGATGAACCTGGTGACGCTCGACCATTCCGGATTGCACAGGAACCTCTGCAACTCCATGTCAGCCATGATCATCATGCCAGAAAAAGATTCGAGCTAGCTTACATTCGAGACACAAGCGCAAGATAGCTGCGTTGAGCGTTCCCGAACGACGACTCGTTAGCTTGGTGTCGGCAGCTTGCAAATACAGTCGACTCCCTCTTAACACATACCTCACCATACTCCCTTGTAACCCATAATTCTTGGGTATCCCAAGTTCTCGGCTATCACTATATGGCTTCCCTGGTAACCCATACTCCCTTAAAAGACATACTTTTGTGTCTATCCCAAGGGGTGTGTGTTAAGAGGGAGTCGACTGTGGGTTACTTACTGGGGGCTTGTTACGGCAGTGAAATGAATGCTCTATCGTCTCGTACCTGATGATTGTGCCTGCCCAAAGCATCCGCAGTTTAAATCTTGTACTTCTCATAGGGAAAAGGACAGGAGTCCGCTCGTCGAGGACTTTGGCCCGGGTCCAGCTCGGCATCGCTGAGTTTCATGTCCCCGCGACATATCTAAACGAGCTTATGCTGTGCAATGCCGTATCACGGGCAGACCAAATTGGCGCATGCCATTCACCCCAGGTTTCCGAGGCGAAATTCTGCTCGTATCTCGAGGTTTTCCTCACATCAACGTGGGGCAACACTGGCTGGGGGTGCACCTCAATGCATGGAAGAAAAAATACGGGGGGTCACTAAAGAAACTGGGTACAGTGATTACATAAATATGCTGATCTAGCGCCACAAGAGTTCCTTAATGAACGACCATGTCGACGTGGACATGGTCGCCAAAGTCCTCCAGCAAACAGCATTCGGTCCGTCGTCTCGGACTGGCCACACATCCCACGCTCTAACTTGGTGTTCAGGCCCATTTTTTACATTTTGTATTCCAGTATTTTACTTGTTCCATGCCCGAGGGGCACTGACCCCCGTCGTCATCAATTCTGCATGTTATTGTGCGGTCGTTTGCTCATTTTGTATGTGGAAAATACACTCCATCCATGCTCATTCCACTAATGTCTCTACCAGGGCTATTGAGATGGCTCTCGACCCTGTACAGGAATCGAGCGAGTCTCTTATTTGCACCCAAACCTCTCCACTGGAGTGAACAGATTGTGCTCATCACCGGCGGTATGTGCTAGCGATTTTCCGGCATCCCGGAACTCGATACCATTAACAGGATCGTCGGGAATGGGTGAACTGCTTGCGAATGCGCTAGCGGTGCGCAACGCGAACGTGGTAGTCCTCGACATAAAGCCAGTCGAAACGGAAAACCGTACGTGCTTTTTTTTTTCGCTGGCCCAACACTTGACGTCCGCTCCAGATAATATCACATACTATAAATGCGATGTTTCCAAGTGGGAAGAAGTAGAGGCAGTTGCCAAAAAGGTCATCGCGGAGGTCAATCCATTCTTTGGGGTTTCGAGGCCTCTGGACTCACAAGTTTACCCTAGGTTGGCCACCCAACTGTGCTTGTTAACAGTGCTGGTGTAGTCCAAGGGAAACTCATCGTCGACCTTGATCCCCTGGACATATATCAGTGCGACGTTTTTTGCGGGCCGCGTTCTGTCTGCTCAACGATTACGCAGGACTTTTGGCGTAAATACCATGTCTCATTTCTGGACTTTGAAAGCTTTCTTGCCCAAAATGATTGAAAGGAACAGCGGCCATGTTGTATGACGCAAGCTTCCCGACGGTCTCCGATTGTCATTCATGCCTTCCTAGGTTACCATGTCATCTGTCATGGGGTTCGTGGGTAGTGCCCGGATGGGTAATATTGTCTGACCATTCAATGACTTACTATCGCTGACTCTTCCTAGCGGACTACAGTGCTTCCAAGGCTGCTCTATTGACTATGCACGAATCACTCCGCTATGAATTGGACAATCAGTACACACATCCCCTTGCACAGGTTAACGTTTACCAAATTTCGTCTACAGGTATCAATCTCCTGGGATCCGCACGACACTCGTCTGTCCGGGTCACGTTCATACACCCCTTTTTTCAACTGTGACATTCCCGGACAATTTCCTCTACCAATTCCTCTTTCCTTCTCTAGCTCCGGTGACAGTAGTGAAGGCGATCATTTCTGCTCTAGATTCACAGGAATCTCAGACGTTGTATCTTCCGATTTATACACACATGGCCCCAATCATGAGGCTACTTCCGAGCTTCCTTCGTGACCTAGCACAAAGAGTGAGCCTTGATCTCGATTGGTAGATCCGTTGCCGGACTGTCTGACACGCTAGCTGTATAGCTCGCCTATGCCGACTTCCTTATGAGGGATTTCACCAAGGTGACCGCTATCAGAGAGGACGAAGTGGGTCCATCACGGAGAAGGAAAGCGGTCTGACTGCATTTCGGATGGACTCGGGCTCAAGAATAGAACTAAAAATCAACGTGGCACCTTCAGAGTGAATTCACGGGTACGTTCCTTGAGACGACCGGAACCTCCTCAAATGCCTCCTGCGAAAGATCAGAATATCCCCCGGGTAACCGGACTCGAGTAAGTGAGTGGTGTGAGAAACGGGGGAGAGCGTTCCGAGAAGTAGAATGCCCCCAGTGACGACCGTCTGCTTACTCGGTTCATCGAAAACAAGCGTACCGTGCTATCCACCAATAGGGAACCTGTAAGGCAATACATGTGCATCAAGATACCGAGATCAAGTGGGAAATCATCGTCGTATGACCACAATTACTTGGTCCTTTTTCATGATTCCCTCTCCGTCCATTCCAAATCCACACATGGGAACGCGATGGTGTGCATAACCCGTCCAGATTCTCGTTGACACTTCCAATTCAGATATTCCATTGTGAATCAATGCCAATGCGTAATGATGCGGCTTCAAGTTGGTGGACATGAGGACGAGCTGGAAACTACAGAGTAGAGCAGTAAAGTCCAAGACATAAGTAGACGTTTGGGTTCAAAAGATGGGATTATGAGATGGGTTCTGGCATGTAAATAATCCCCCAAAGGGGCGGATTTTAGCAAAAGGGGACGATTTCAACATGACTTGAGGAGATCGCGAGCACGACTAGCGTGTGTCTTTACGACCTATGTGATCACTAGTGAATTGAAAGTAGGCCGCTCGAGAGAAGAGCACTCACGAGGAGATTGGCTGTCTTGAATGTGGAACTATACATGTGGTTGATTCCGTTTTCTTCGAGAACCCGCGAGTAACGGCTCACGAGACCGTGCTTATCTGGGAGCCGGACAGTACGGCTGGTCGTTAAGCGTGCATGTTGTACGTAGAACGTAGTGCACTCGCCTAAACCAAAGCGACGCAGATCAATTTGAAGACACTTCAAGGTCCCACCGCCCGAGAGTGCGTCGTCGTCCAGGTCTTGGTCTGAATCCGAATCCGAACTGGCGGCGTGTCTATCGAGCGCATCCAATTCGCCTGCACAAATGAGCATATCTCTTTCTCCGAACGGAAATAGCGCGGCAAGAAGGGACACATCCGTCGTCAATGAGGAGCCTTCAGATGTCCGGGTAAAGCTGAAAAACGGTACCCTCGGATGCATGCCATTGGTTTGCATGTCCTCTGGCGAACGGACACCGCTCTGGCTGTGATGTAGTTTTGGCACCACGGGAGAGAGTCTTGGCACCTGCGAGACAAGGTGTTTAGTGGCTGGCTTGAAGGAGGGTGGGAATGCGCGAGGGATGTCAGGAAATGAACGGGAGCCTGCTATGGGCAATGTCGAAGGCGAGTCTCTGTGGGGAGAGTGAGAGAGATAACCATCATCGTCTTCGCTCGAGGATGAAATGGAATCCGTGGAGTCAGAACCTCTTGGTGGCCACGATAGGAAGGAAGGTATTGGTATTGGTGTCCTATCGTTACACTCAGAACGGCGCAGGAGACGCGATTCTTTAAGAGGAATGAGGTCCGGGAACGCCACCAGCTTCACAATTTTGAGCGACCAGCTGTCGACGCTCTCGTCAGCCAGACCGACGCAAGCAAGTTTGGAAGGTAGGATGGTGACGTCTGTGGATGAGGGTGAATGGGATTTGTCTCGTGATGGAAGGCAGTGGTGTAGTGATCGACGAGCTCCGTCGGTCTCTGCGTTATTGCTCAGAACGTGGTGTGGGGAGGAGGATGGTGTGTCAACGCTGTTCCGAGTCCGGGTCAAGACAGCACCCGACTCAGAACTAAAGTCGGTGCCAATGTCACTGATCTGGAAGACATCGGATAGGACTGGTGACAGGAGAGGAGACACGACCCTGGACGAGAACAAGTCTGGATCAGAGGAATACAAGTCGAACCCAGCAGCTCCAAGCAACGACATGACCTCCCGTAGTCTGGACTCCTTGACCTGCAAACGAGAGGGTGAGAGGGCGTATGGGCCATGACCAGGCAGGTGACGACGTACGAGGATGAAGTCGCTCATATACGAGGACTGGTACAGGATAGATATTCCCGCCGCGGCGAGTGGAGCAGACAGTTCATGCACTCTGGCGCCAGAGTTGTCTGCTCACTGATGAGATGGTAAAGAGCCAAGGGGGCGAAGCGTACCAAACTGGTCGGAATGAGAGTCGAGCTGGAGGACTCTCCACCTTTCGCAGGAACATTCGACGCGGTCGTGGTCGCCGAGGGTGGGACGCTTGCGAGTAGACGCCGAGGCGGGGCGAGATCGCAGTCTGGTTCTGTCGCGCCTGGCTATGAGCTCAAAGTCTGCGAGGGTGCTGTGCTCTGCAAAGAGACTGAGTTCGATCTCGTTGCAGGTGATGTTGAGGAAGGTGGGGCTGGGCTGGAGGATCTGTCTGAGGACGGGGTGGGAGAGCTGGGGGAGACGTGCGCGGGGGATGTGGACGAGAGAGAGCGAGACGGGGAGGAGGGCGATGGTGGCGTTGGATGGGCCGGGGACTGCCATGGGGAGCGGGCGGACTCGAGGGGGTTTACATATCAGACGCGTTTTACGTAGACACGCCTTATCTTTATGTATGACGCTCGCATCACGACGTTCAGGGTACACATAATGGCTACATGCGGCTGGAGACGTACTTGACGGATACATTGACTAGCGAATCGAATCCACTTGCAACACAGGTGAGACAACAGCATTAACGAATAAATAGTCCCGGAATGTAACAAACAATGAACACGGTGGTTCACCGCACGCGGTGGGTCCGCCGTGGAAGCGACTGGGCAGTGCCATTCGCTGGATGCGAGCGTCGCGGTGCGGTGGATGCGCGGGCAGACGGAGCGGGTCGCTGGCGGAGCTGGTAACGATTGGGAGCAGGTGTTGTGCCTGCCACCCCGCGGCTGCGACGCTTACGGGCGCGAGGATCTGCTTGCAGCTCCTTGCCTGGGGACGGTAGGTCGAGGAACGGACCGGTCAGGGACACAGGAGACGCACTCTGCGGACATGGAGGAGGGGGGTCCAGCGCAAACGCGGTACAGATGGCGGGACAAAACGACGGAGGCTGCGACTCTGGGTCGATCCGCGGGGGGATCGTGCTGGCGTGCACGACGAACGGGAATGGGGGGCGCGGTGGCGCCAAGGGCGATGCTGGTGGGATGGTGATGGCGGGGGATCGGGCGAGCGGGGGCAGCGCCAGGATGGAGCAGAGTCGTGCGATGGTGCGGGTGCGCTGTACGGGCGGCTCCTGGAGCGGCTCGGTCGGGCTGCGCTCGAGGGGGCGCGGTTTCTTGGGCGGGCTGCCCGAGGGCGGGTTGTCGTCGTTGTGGGGGCGCTTGGGGGCTGGCTGGGTCTGGCGGGGCACGCGGGGGACGGGCGCGATGGCGGGGAGGGTGTTCTCGTACGCAAAGTCGCGCACCTTGACGCCGAGGGCGACGAGCTGGTCGAGCGCGGGCTGCTCGCACATGGCGCGTGTCGAGGAGTGGTGTGACAGTGTGACAGCACACTGTGACGAATGCAGCGACTGTGGAGGCCGACGCTCGCCGCCGTGCTCGTTGGTGCGCCCGCCCTCGTCTACTACCGCCGCCGCACGCAGTCGTTCGACCTCCCCGTCAAGACGCCCGGCCCCGACGGCACCCCCGTCGTGACCACCCTCTCCCTCCCCCTCCTCCCCCTCGCCGCCGTCAATGCCCGCCTCTCCGCCAACGCAAAATCAGACTCGGTCGCTCGCCCGGGCGGCACCACCTGGAGGTACAGCACTGCGTCCGTGCCCGCCAACGACCCCCTCGAGGACGCCCATGCAGAGGCCGTCGTCGCGCGCGAGCCATCCGACCCCAACGCACCCGGTGACTGGCTCTTCTTCGCCGTCATGGACGGCCACAGCGGCCCACACACCTCCCGTCTCCTCTCCAACACGTTGATCAACGCAGTCCTGCTCCAGCTCTCCTCCCTCATACATCGCTCTCCCTCGTCCAAGCCTGCCCCTCAGGACACCCAGTCCATCTCCCTCGCAATACAAACCGCTTTTACCAAATTGGACGAAGAACTCGTCAGCGCGCCGCTAAAGATTCTCGCCAACAGCCTCGACAAGGAGTCCATCGACAAGAAGATCATTCCCGACCTGAGCAAGCATCCGCTTGCGCTACCGCTCATGCTTCCCGCGGTCTCTGGTACGTCAGCGCCTCGCCCGTCCCATTCTACCGCACTCAGATCCGCTCCAGGCAGCTGTGCTCTAATGGCCGTCTTTGACACCGCCCAACGCGACCTCTATGTCGCATGTTCTGGGGACAGCCGAGCAGTCGCGGGCATCTGGCAACAGTCACCCGACGGCGTCGGCTCGTGGAAGGTCGAAGTGTTGAGCGAGGACCAAACGGGCCGAAATCCGAACGAGCTGAAAAGGTGGTGTGTGCTGGCCCCCAGCTGGATCCGATCCTGATCCTTCGATAGGATGCAGTTGGAGCACCCTCAGGACGAAGCCGAAAACGTCATCCGTGCCGGCCGAGTCCTTGGCGGTCTCGAGCCCACAAGAGCGTTTGGAGATGCTCGCTATAAGTGGCCGCGCCAAATTCAGCAGGCGTGAGCGTGATTCACTGCTTCCGCCCACCCCAGCCAGCTGACGATCCTTCCCAAAGTTTGAATCAGGCATTCATGGTCGGAAACAACCAACCGCTGCGGCCTGCCCCTACATCGTTGAAAACACCGCCC
>JBBPLV010000605.1:0-16503 GCA_038089975.1 Boletellus ananiceps | reverse complement strand
AAGTATGATAAATCTTTTATATGATTCTTATTGATTCTAGATTAGGATAGCTGTTTATAGCTGTTTATAGCTATCCATAGTACTACACAGGACTCCATAGCTGTCCATAGTATCACATAGGAATTCCATAGCTGTCCATAGTAACCCATAGTAATCCATAGCAATCCATAGCAAAGGTGGTGCTGTACAGCACTGTCCAGCCTGGACCTAGCTGGGGTGCTATGACTACTGTACAGTGCTGTCCAGAGCTGTCCAGCTCAAAGTGATTTACTGATGAAGGCCTGCCACTGGGAGGCAGCAAAGCAAGTTCTCTGCTATGTGTGAGCAACCATGGACCTGGAACTCTAGTATGATGGAAATGATGTATCTATAGACATGGATTTCCAAGAATACTCTGATGCCAATTGGTTGCAAAACCCAGACAACTTGCATTCTACATCCAGATTCCTCTTCCTTAGCAGCCATGGCACCATTTTCCAGTCCAGCAAACAACAAAGCATGGTCACACTGTCCACCATGGAATCGGAGTACATTGGACTCAGCACAGCTAGACAACATCTCACTTGGTTGCAAACATTCTTTGAGGAAATCGGACATCTGCAAAAGAGACCAACAATCCTGCATTGTGACAACCAGGCAGCCATCATCCTGTCCTGTGATCTGCAATTCCATGCACACACAAAACACATTCAATGGAAGTACCACTTCATCCAAGATGACTTGGTGGCTAAAGGAGAAGCAGTTATCTGCTATGTACTCACTGCAGATATGATCGCAGACATTCTCACTAAGGCACTCACTAGAGAACAACACTAGAAGTTTACTTGGGCTATGGGACTATGACTGCGCTCAAGTGGGAGTGTCAGAGATCACACCTCCAATTAGGTCTGACTGTGTCACATCCCATGTCAGTCTGACCCCTAATTCCGATCCTCTGCCCCTTCCTCCAATCTGATACTCCTATTCTGACTCCTGTATGTATTCTGACTCCTCTGTATATCTCCAACTCCATTTCTGACCCCCTATGTACATCTCTCATATCTCCATTTAGTTAGTCCTGCACTTAGACTTTGCCCGCAGCTGTGTTCTCTATGTGAGCACAGCTCCGGCATTCTCCTACCCAGAAGCACAGCTCCAGAGTAGTTTCCCTTCCATCTCTGTCTTTGTCATCTATCTCAGTCATCTGTAGTACATAGCCTCAGACTCCAAAGTATATAAGCTCATACTTACCTCCTGTACTACTCAGTCTGAATATCAATCCTAGCCATCTTCTTCACTCTTCTCTTCAGTCCACCTCTGTCAGATTCCACCTCTGTTGGATTCCACCTCTGACATCTCCATCCTCCTCTGTCCAATCTCTGACCTCAGAGGACTGAGAGCATGCAAGGGTACAGTGTGCCACCCCACATCGCTGAGACCAATGTCCTCAACACCTCTGATCTTCCAGACTCCTTCTAGACTCCTCTTGTCCCTCTCAACCTTCTGTCTGCACCTCTGACTGACTGGAGCAGAGCAGAGAAGAACACGCTCTAACAGACTGCTCCAATCCAAATGCTCTGATCTGCCTCTGGGTGTCCTATTGGACCACAGGGCATATACTTATATATCCTTTTCTTTTCTTTCACCATTATGGTATGTTCTTGAAATCACTTAAACCATCTTTGGAGTTGAATTGGAGGTGTGGAGTTATGAGCGCACCTCCACCCTTTGGTATTTAACTTGCATCTTCATTGTCCTCTATCCCTCAGTCATTCTCCCAACTCCTGGGTAGTGGCTGAGTGGGCTATACTGCCCAATACATAGTTTGACAATGTGAGACATGCAGTGTATTTCATATCATGCTACATACAATGTACTCCCTCATAATACAATTGTTATCTAGAATCTCATTTTGTAGAGAGGGTTGTAAGCAGGTATTACATTTTGTGAAACATACTGTTGGACATCTCATACAGTACAGTAGTACAGCCATGGGATTATGTAAGCCCAGGTGCACTTAGAACTTTTCATACGGTAGTGACACCTCAGCTGGTTTACCAACCACCAAGGTGAGTATACATACATTTCCTAGTCTTACCTTAGTACTGACTACCTACAGTACTTACTATTCAATACATACATCAGGGATGAACTAGCTCACATCCAACCACATCCAATCACACTATCCTATAACCAGTTTTCACTGGGAATGATCAATGGACCCCTGCCACCATGGTAATGTTTGCAACTGGCCCCCCTTTCACTACACACATACAAGCCATGATTTGTAAATGCAAAGAACAAAAAAAAGTCCACAGCAAGAAAAAAATCATCACAAGTTACGAAATGAGTCAAGGCATGTTCCAGACTCTGTCCTTGCCCACTCCTCTGACCGAGATCCGGTATCGTCATCCAGAATGCTGTGCATTCGACCTTCGTTCATCACCTTCATCCGTTCTCGCACGACGGTCATCATACGATAGGTCTTATACAGTCTCTGCGTGTGGTGCGGCTTCCACGCATCAGGCAGTCACTCTTGCTGCACCAACAGACGCAGCACGTCTATGTCGACACTCATCGCCACATTCGTCCTCCCCTCCCGCGCGTGCAATCTCCACATGCACCCCATCTAGCGGCCTCGACTCCACATTGCGCTTCACCCAAATGTTGGCCACGTCCTAGAACGTCATCCGATCGGGTCGATAGCGTTCGCCTTCCTCGAGGGTTAGCTCTCGTGAGCGATTCGCTCGCGGACGTCGGCACGTACTCCTCCTCGCTATGCGCGTCGAGGTGAAGCAGGGAGGCGTCGTGCTCGATCACGTTGTGTCGCGCGAGATTGGCGAGCGACATGCATCGGTACTGCGCGAGCAGAAAGATGCCGACGCGAGGATGTATGCGAACACACTGGACAACTGATGCCCCTTCCGGAGCGCCTCGACGATGTCAAATACGCCGATGTTCTTGCCGTCCCGTAGCCTTGAGTCTCCCAACATGGACTGGTGCATACAGAGGACATGACAGAGTCAGGAAAGGCTCTCAAGTAACCATGACCGGCAAGGGTGTTCAGGGTTGGCCTGAGATCGCCGGGTTGTGGGGGGCGGTAAGTATGGGTATCGTTCACTTCGGGCGTCAGCCTGCCGGTTCCTAAGGAGTAACGTCGGGTTTCGAGACTAGTAGCCACTGTTGCTCACTGCTTCAGGGCTTGCGTTAGTTTTGTTACGTAGTCAAGTGCTCTATTGACACTCTCCATGCTCTCAGCGTATGGAAACAGGGCTCCTCTCCATTTGGGATCTCGAGACGGGCCTGCTGCCACCCGGCCCTCGAGAAATATTCTGTACCCATCGAGCACCGGGGGTGTGATATCCGAGTAGGTCAAGGAGACCCAGAGCGTCGAATGGAAGCGGATGCGACAGTGCTAGAAGATACGAGCAACTCAACATGGCGGCGCACAAAGAGCGCTGTCGGCGCGCCTTACCACTCAACCACGGCGCACCTGTACACCCCCAGAACCTTCTAAACCTCCAAGCACACTACTCGAGCCCATGGATCAATGACATGCACCTCCGAGCTGCGACGTCGGACAGCGATGGCCATCTAACCTCAGTAAACGCAGACGTGTCTATACCGTTTGGTGGTGGTGGTGGTGGTGGTGGTGATTCCAGGAACCGACCTAGAGACCTGTAAACGGAGTCGGAATGAGTCGACGGAGGATCAGAACAAAGTAGCACAACGCAAAGCAAGCGACCCGGAATGTCAAACATTCCTACCCTATCAGGATAGTGAGTGCAACGGCGGGACGATCGCAAGAAGTCGACATAGACACTCACACAGTCCATGTCGAAGGCGATTTGGGATTCTTGGCAGGACGTGCTTCCTTTCTGTCCTACTTTCAAAATCACTGCTCTAAAAAGATGATCGAAACATCGCAGACAAGGTAGTCGGTAGTGAGGATGCGCACTGATATCTTGACACCAGCATTAGCCAACACTTGCTAGTTCCAAGGTAGCAGGATTGGTGGCAGACACATAGGACGACGGCAGGAAGGCGGGAAGCAGTGCACCGGACTCGGAGGCGGGACTCGGATCATGATGGACTCGCGACTCCGCCTCAATTACTTACCGCGCAGGGCGCACGTGACAAACCCGGGCCGCGCCCTGGTACTTGTATAGTTTTCGTCGTGGTCGTGCTACGTCCGCCGCCATCCAGGACATCTAGGTATCTCCAGATGGACGGCGTGCCGCAGTTGGAGCTCGCAAGGACATGGTGCATGTCTTTGCGATCAATCATATAGGGGGAAGCCCGATCTCAGAAGTGGCATGTTGTCACTTGTTTTTACCATTCCAAAACCAACTTTGGCGTCCCGTGGGCTTCGCGCAGCGGCCTCCTGTTGTCGCGTTGATTTCTGTTGTGCGTCTACGCACCACACGTGCAAGAGGAGCCTATGGCGTTTGTTCCGACCCTTCGTTTGTGTTCGTTTGGGGAGGTTACGATGCCTACGAGCTTTTACCGTCACAGATGGCATCCTCTCCGATCACATTGTCGGGTCGTTCTGAGCTTTCGTCTTCCCGTTCCCCTCATCGTTAACACAATCCCAAGGACTCCTCGTGTTCAATGCATCCCAAGGGGGCGTCCTGCCCTTGAGACGGATCACGCTCGAGCAGCATCCCCGCAAGTCTGGAATTCTGTTTTTCGCCCTCATTACATCTTTTGCGACAAACATCTCGCTACCCCGTGTTGGTACTGCAGGAAGGCTGATCGCTTTACCGTTGCTACAGGCTCAAGTACCAAAGACACTCTGTCGGGGATTGACGGAGCCTGTTGGACAGTAGCATACGGTAACGACGTGATGGCTGGGGAGACGTGAAGGATGCGGTGCACGAGGTTTGCGACCCTTATTGTTGAGCACGTTTTCCCTCTCCTTTCTTATGATCGTTTTTTATGGTGCTGATTATGCATTAGCGTGAGCGCGCTGCTCGCTCGCTCATGCGGAACTGTCGAGGTGTGTGTGCTTGCTGAATTTCTCATCCCGATCGCGTTCGATTTATTCTCGCGATAGCTCTTGTTCTACGCCTTCAGCGAGGGCTATCATGCCCGCATTCAGCGACACCGACTGGCCATCTAGGGCCTCTAGATCGACATGCGGAAGGAAATAGATAGCGTGTTCACCAGATCCGGGGACGCGGGACACTCTGTCGAGGATATGGCGTTCCTGTCTTCTGACCACGCGCACGTGGGGTCTCGCTCACGTTCTCGATCCGGCGCTCATGGAGCGCACGAAATACTTGTACCCTTCCGTTCCCCCAACCACGCCAGATCTCCATAATGCTGAGTGTAACGGCGAGATGATCACAAGAAGTCAACATGTAGCCTAGACCGACAGGCTCCTTCATAGATCAGTTAGATGTCGTCCAAAGCAATCCGAGACAACCACAACAAGAGCACCAATGGAAATAATTTCTGGAAAGAGGTACAAGGAACGGCTGAAGTGCTACGAGCCGGAACAAAGGTGCTGGTGGGGGGATACTGGTAAAGCCTGTCAGACTCCTGGTTCTGTCCGTGTCATTAGGGCCAAACAAACACAAGCTACGCTCGGTCGCGTCTCAGTGCGGTTGCGCAATTTCCTAATTAGGTGAGTCGCAGCTTGCTAATGTGCACGACTTGCCTGCGCAGTGTGCGCGATCTCTACTCTTCATGTGGTAGCATCTATGTGCGCAGGTGATAAGTAACGAATATATAATTCTGCCAATATATTCGATGTCCGACGTGGTCTTGACATGGTCGTATGACGTGGTGAGTGAGTGCGGATGTGCAGCGTTCGAGCAGTGTCTTCAAATCGTTCAATGAGGAATTTCCATTGTTCATGCGCCGTTTCATGTCAGATCGTAAGGATAAAAATAGAATCTGGAATATTGAAAATGATGTGTGAACTTGCTCTCGCACTCAGCATTTCGCCGAGTTCCGAGCCCAGATCAATAGTGACCATACCATCAAGATACTCTCGGACCTTCGAGGTCCATCGGTTGTCCCTGTCCACCGTATACGACACCTGTCGAATCTCTCCGATCTCCCGAACTGGTGCTAGGCACGTTCGTCGTAGCGTCACGAGGAAAGGATTGGGTAGAACGGGGAAAGGAGCGAGCAACGGCAGGGGCAACGGCAAGGGGGTGAACATTTCCTCCGTAGCGGCTCTCCTGCGCCTTCCTCGTTCCCTTTAGAGTGACCATAATCGTCGTGAGATTGCGGGTTTTGGCCATCCGGAAACTGTCTTTGCTGGCGTGGATGGTTTCTGTCATTATTGAGATATCTAGCGTGTACTACTGGGCAGAGCCAAACCATGGTTATCCGCAATTCCTTGCCGTCTGTCCGCGTATACTTGGGTTAACGCCTACACTGTAGTTGGAGTGCGCAGCGGTACCCGGGGGCCATCTAGCGACCCCGGTCTGCCAGTCGTGATGATTGAGAACCGTGCTCATCGCGAGTCAGACGGTCGCTTTCATCTTGCTATCTAAGATCCACCTTATCCGTTTTCCATCTGGCAACACCCGCAAGGAGTATAGCGCTCAGTGAGCACGCACGGCACGCTCCAGACACAACTAGCTTTGACCCTTTTTTCGTTCTTTTCACCTCCGCTAAGACATTCGACTTGAAAGGTGCCATTGGAGTCCGGGTCAACTTACCGAAGAAGCGTGCTCAATCATGTTGGCGAGTGCTGCTTCGAGATTCCGCCTGCAAATCGGTAGCACCAGCAAAGATACCCAACCCTAGTCGCTGGGATGCCGCTGTGGCAGTGCAGGGTTGAACTCCATTTTAAACTCAGACTTGACGAATCGACATTTCTGTAGACTGTTCCCACACCCCCGATAATACTGCACCGCCGCGGCGCCAATGCTCAATCGTCCAAGGCCCTAGCCCACAAGCATGGGCATGTTCTTGTCGTATCACTGCATCATGACTCACCCTATGACAACTGATACCTACTCGTCAGTCAGGATGATCAAGCGTGATTTGATAGCCGAGGCCACAGAGCCCGCTCTGCTCCCCGTCCCCAGTCCATGCCACAAAGGGTCCGTAGTGCAACACGCCCAATCCTCTCCGACGTCGAACGTATAGGGAGGATCACCTCTGTCCCGGAGAGCAAGCGACCTGCCCACGAATATACCAATCTCATTCTTTTTCGGTCTGGCCGCTAGCGCGGACATCGCCGGGGATAAATTTGGCATGGGGCCACGACCACAGCTTCTGAAAGTCCTGCGCCTACTCCGGGTTGATGCGTCGGTCTGCGGTCGCCAACTGCCGGTCGAAGTTGGCGACTGTGTCGGCGTCAGCCTGGGTTTTCAACGAGGCGATGGCTGAGGGAATGGGGCCACGGTACACCCATTCTATACTCCCAGCAGGCTGAATCACGTTTGTTCCGCTCAGGCTCTAATGAGACTTTATCCGAAACCTGCGCACTGCAATCATCATGTCTGCTGCCGAAAGTACGTCTCCGCATCGACTCACAGGTTTTCGACCTCTGATACACTGGGGAAACAATCGATCATGGACCTTTGTTTTTTCATGGAGGGTCCCGTAACTTGGGGATTGCGCAGTGCGTGGTAGGGCAACCACATAAGAAACAGGAGCGTGGGTGTCGGGAGGCCTTAAGGGCGGGGTGTGAGAATGTAAGCAGTTCCTGCGCTCCTTGCACGCATAACTGATTTTGCAGCTTGATCCCTGTTCAGACCCTAAGTGAGGCGGTGAATCCACATAGCCTCGATTATCTAGACGAGTAGCTCCTTGTGCGCATGCACGATCCTGTAGACATCTGTTGCATAAATTAGTACCTCGGCTGAAATAGCGGAGGATGGCTCTCAGGAATGGTCTTCGCTTTCATGGCTACGCAACGGATTTTATGCTTCGAGTCGGGTCATTCTTGCAATGACAAAGGACGTGCAGCGACATGGTTCTGTGGTGACCGCTCATGTCCTCGTTCTCTCCCCCACGCAGGCCCACGCTGGATCTGCACCGTCATCGGAGTTTCTCTCGGGTCTGCGGCACTTGTGCTCGGCATTCCCATGCCACAGTACTATTTTTGATCGTTATCGCCGTTCCACTGTTCGGTTCCAAGACCGCTTCAACGCGTCCAAAAGAATGGTGTCGCTCTGGAGAGCCAGGGATTCATTTCCGCAGCTTACTGTTTCAAGAAATGGCGCATACTGCGGAATCAAACCAACCCCTTTCCAGGGAAATCTGCCAGTGATCTTCTTATCGGTTCCAAGACCGGCCACTGAATCCATTCCAGATTAGTCTGGTATGGAAGTGGGGGTACGGAGGTCCATTCGAGTCATCCAAGTGGAAAGTCTCTCATGAGGAGCAAACGAAGCCTGCCTTTAGGATCCAAGAGGCCGGCATGCATGCGATCGAACCGTACACTAGATAATCACGCTCGTCTCAACTGGGGTCCCTGGCTTGAGGTGCCCGCAGGATAACGCTCCGGAAATGTCGCATACCTGCTTGCGGTCTGGTGACCCTTGATCACCCGATGAAGAAAGTGATTCACCTCATTAACTCCGTCTCGTCACCGGCCCAGGATCCTGTACCCTTCGTGGGTGAAAGCTCCCGCGAGAAACCGTCTAAAAACCCGCCGGATTCGGTCGACTTTCTTCTCAGACCGTCGAAGACAATCGCACAAGTACATCGTCCGCCCTTTGCTGCAGTTCCTCAGCCCGTTGAGCCATCGCCGTTTCTTTTGCTCAGGTTTTCCGACGACATCTTCATTCGTATCCTCTTCACTCTTCAATCATGTCTACTTCACGTGCGTACCTCACATTACCCAAATCGACGAACTCCTGATTACCATCGCAGAAACCCTGCGCGTGGAGGGTTCCGCCTGGAAAGTTAGCGCTTCCTTCGTCAATGGTCCCTCCGGACAAGGGAAGCCCGACTGGTTCCTCAGAGGTGGTGGTTCGTTCTTAGGCGGAGCCCTACCACAACCCGGTCCCAGCGGCAGCTATACGCTTGACATCGGAGATTGGACGGCAAAGTTGGTCGACAAGGAGCAAAAAGTGTTTTGGCAGGGGTCCGGGACTCACACCGGACTCAAGGGCACGTACGACGTCGCTTTCTAAGCGATGTGTGCTGGATCGCAATGCGTGTATGAATTCATGTACTTTGTCAGTGGGGGTGACTTGGCTTTGTTGTGAATGCGAGTTATAACATTGTCTTCTGTTGGATGGACCGGCAAGATTTTTACTGTCAAATAGTATGCGCAAAGTACTAACGCCATCGATTATTCTGATGTCTAGCGCAAGGAGCACCTAAGAGCTGTCTGCGCGACGAGACATCACATTCTCGTACAAGAATCCGTTACGAGCATACACCAATCGTCAGAGTTGGTACACTGCGTCAGTACTGTACGTGATGGAATCGTACCAGGTGCATTCAGGCACCGAAGACCCTGAGAATAAATCCATTCTATCAATGGAGGAGATAGGAAGAACCATTAGGGGGTCGAGCTGCGCGAGATCTTGCAGCATGCTTGGTGGAATATCTCGAGTTGCTGGAGGAAGCCTTCATTGGGGCTGCTAACATGAGGATCGAGCGAATAGAAAGGGCAGGATGGGCCCACTTGGTGTGCGGGCGCACGGCCCTGATCATCTTGAGGGCGGCAGATGCGTCCAATTGGCGGGTGTACATCAGGTAGGCTGCGGCGATGGTTGCGCTGCGACCTGCAAGCGGTTCGTCTCCCACCGAGCAGGACGTCAATGGCCGGGCCGGATGACTCACTCCTGCCAACCTTGCAGTGTACGAGCACGCCGCGGCCCTTGTCGAGCTCCTTCTGGATGAAGGATATTGAGGGGTAAAAGTGCACGAGGACATCCTCGTCTGCGCTGTCGTCAATGTTGATCTGGTACCTGTTGAATGTCTGCCGCGGGCGGGGCGAGGTGAGCGCTATCAGATGGGGTTGGCCTCGAAGCGGAGACTGCGCACGGCATGGATGGTAACCTTTCCTCGCATCGCAGTCACGACGCTAAATATCTTCTTGGCCTTGAGGGTCTCCACGTCGAGGGCACTCGGCAAGTTGCCGATCCACAACTGAGGGACTATCTCGTCCATGTCGGCTGTGGTGGTTCGGGAGATAGTGGTAGTCCACAGCGGTGCAACACAGCCGCAGTAGAGGCAACAGCTGCTCGAGACGTGCTTGGCGTCCGAACATCTTCCTGTCCCGTCTGTGAGTCGGATTCTGTGGAGCCATACCAGTGCCAGGAACTAAAAGTACACAAGTACGTGAACACATTGTCACTGCTACCGCCATCCTACACAAGTTGAAAAGTTCTAACCGTCGTGTTTAACAGGCTAGTAAGACACAATAGCCTTCAGTTTCGCAAACATCGACATGCGTTTGGGCAGCGTAGGTGAGGCAGGGCAGGTGGGTGCAGGGTCTGCGCGTCGACGTCAATCCTGTCGGTACTGATTTCGCGCCAGGCCAACTCACTATGGGGCACTGGTGCTCTAAATCGGATCACGAAGCGAAGTCATGGGTTGACCGGCCCAGAGTTTACCAGCGGCGGCCGAACCAGCGGGGCGGAGAGTTCAGCGCACCGTGTCCATGCATCGCTTAGAGAGAAACGGGACTGCGCCGATTGCGAATAGAAAAGGCGGGCGTTGGGGCTATCTGATTTGCCATCTCGACGAGTGACAATCTTGAGTGTGACTCGGTCTAATCTGTATCCGGTTGGATGCTTATACCGCATGTAGCAGGTGAGTCGTGTGTCCGTGCTCCGCGTGTCATATCCTCACGCGCTCGCCCTACAAATGCCTCAAAGTCCCACCGGAGGTTTTAGATGAACTGATAATTTGATGTAAGCCTGTGATCAGTGCGGCCATATCGCGACCAGATAACACCTGATGGCAAGGATGAAGTAACGATAACCATCCACCTGGGCTTCGCGCCGTCCTGGCTCCGAACTAGCAAAAAAAAGGCAAGGAATGTTTTGGTAATAGGAACCGGGCGGACCTCATGGTGTTAGTTTAGGGGATGCTTCCGCCGCTCATGGGTGCAGGATGCGACCAACCGGGCAAGTATTTCGAGTAAAAGCAGGGTGCGGGGTGCCCTAGGAAGGAAATGCCATTGCGCCAGCGAGACAGGTGACTGCGACGAGGGCATTGCGAACTGGAATGGCGAGAACAAACATGGATAAACAAAAAATTAACAGTTGACGTCACGAGCATGTCAGGGTCTATTATTTCTGGGGTTCAAGTTCTTTGTATTTCGCACAGCTAGACCCGTCTTCACGGTGAGTGGATATCACGGTATGCTGCAATGTGGCCAGATATAGACATTTGGACAACTTTGTGTCTGCTATTTTACTTCCCTGCGCGCGGTCTGGTGCCCCACTGCCCCCACCACGGAGATCCGCTCATTTGATCCTCGCCGATTAAGAGGCAGATCACGGTCCCGATTCGCACTCGTTTTGCGCTCATGTGCCGCTTCCGAGGTATTCGCATGCCCGCCGTGAAAGTAATCAGAAAGCTGCCTACAACGGCATTTCTGGCAGAATGCAGGAAAATATTTGTTTAGAGGGCGAAGAATGTGGGTGGAAATCAGAAATAGATCCCAAGGACGATAAAAGGTAGACGATGTCCTTCCCCCAAGAAGTAGGCCGTTTTGACCTCTTCCGCACTCCTCTGATACCTGTCTACTGTCTTCCTGATTATGTCGCCGGAACCCTATCGTATTGTCGGCCTTGAAGGCACGGGTACCCATACTCGTCTTGAGATCACCGACCTCCAAAAGAATCCTATCCAGTTTTCCCTCTTCATTCGTGCGTTGAGGAGACTCCTCGACAGGAAGAGCGAGTACGGGAAATCGCCCAATTATGCCCAGAATCCCATCAGCTGGTGGCAGATCGGTAAGCGCATACGATAGCTACATTGATCATGGCTAGACACTCGTTCAGGGGGGATTCATGGACTGCCTTACGAACCTTGGGCGTGAGTTGTAGCGCTTTCAGATTGGATATCGCGTAACCGAGCACCCGCAGTGGTGATCCAAATGGACCGCAGACGGCCGCCGGTACAGTGGGAGGTAGTGTCTCTTCTCCTTCGTTGCGTGTGGTACTGACGAAACATGCGTCTCAAGGCTACTGCTACCACGGCGGTATGTACCTTCTCGACGTAACTTTTCATGCATGATGATGTTCCAATCAGCGGCTCTCTTTCCGACTTGGCATCGTGTTCAGTTGTTGCTGGTTGAGGTGTGTCTGTCGCTCTTGCTAGCATCGGCTTGGCTTACGTCTCGAGTAGCAAGCCGTTGTCAGAGAGGCGATCGATATCGCATCCAAGCTCCCGCAGAATCTTCCTGCGAAACAAGAATGGGTTAAGGCTGCAAATGAGCTCCGTTTTCCGTGAGTGTCTGAAACGTACGGTGCGGTAACGCTGAACTAAGCACCTTCTCGAGGTTCTGGGACTGGACGAGCGATCTGACTGCCAAGGAAGGCATCCTGAAAGTTTTCCAAGAGGTCGAAATTTCCATTGCTAACCCTACGGGTTCAACACCCGACAAAGTTGCTAACCCCTTGAACCATTATCAATTTCCTGACAATCACAAACCTGGTCCTACCGCGGGTCCTGGGCTGGGTGTCTGGTCGCGGACCTATCGTTGGGTCGACTTCAACCAGGATGAACCGAAGGAGGACTACGACGCAGCACGACAGTAAGCCATATAATCGTTAGGCATTTCTTGGACTTTCTATGTTGCATTTCTAGGACGTTCCAAAGAGGAGGAGGACCATGGGGAGCAGACCTGAATATATCTATTGCTGCTCTCAGAAGAAAGGTCGCAGGGTTATTCAACTACCCTTTGACGCTCAAGGATAATGATTATAGCCCGAATCTGTATGTTGGTTCTACAGTTGAGGAGACGATCGCTAAACAGCGTGCTCAGATGGGGTCGTTTTTCCAACACCGGTTCGGCGTCTGTCTATGTCCCTGAAAAGAGATTCGAGTCACTGGGTGTGTGCATCGTACCCTTTACTTTGTTGTAGGGCTAACGTTCCATCTAGCATCGATCGAGGACCCTCATAACCACATCCACGTCAATGTTGGGGGCGTTGGAACAATGGTATGGACATTTCAGTTTCCCTTTTACCGAGGCTTATGTTTATCCATCACAGGCGAGCCCGAATTACGCAAGTAATGACAGTTCTTGTTGTTTGCGGTATGACGTATTGATCAATTTTAACAGGCTTCGATCCTATATTCTTCTTGCACCACTGCAATGTGGACCGTATTTTCGCGTACTGGGAGTGGGTATATCCTGACCTTTGGATTGGCAATAAAGGGTGGAAAACCGAGAAGGGAGATTTCGAACCATTCAGTACGCATACCTCTCGCCTATGTCTCCACGGACACTCAATTATGTTTTCTGGCAGCAACCGCCGGAACCTTCTCTCAAGGTCAAGGTAGTGAAGTTATTGCTGAAACCCCGCTTGTTCCCTTCCGTTCGAAGGAGTACAGTTACTGGACTTCGGAGCAAGTACGGGGCTTGTGGAGCGCTAGCAGGACCCAGAAGTGTATGTGCTTTTTTCGTTGACCTAGGCACGAAATAATAGAACAATTCAACAGTCTACACGTACCCCGATATCATAGACAAAAAAACAAGAGTAGCAGCCAAGGCCCACGCGGATAACAGTTCTCATACGTTGGAAGATCGGGAGAAAATCCGACAGGCTCTCTACAACGAATGGGGGGTGGATCTTGCCACTGAGGTCGATAGCATTCGTCGAATTTTCGCAGATCGTTCCTGGTCTGCTGGGATCAAAAACATCCTACTGGAAGAGCCCGAGGGAAGTGACAACTCGTATCTGCGAAACTTTGTGATCGCTGGAGAAGTTCCAGCATTTGCATTCCCTGGATCGTACCGTCTCGAACTCTATTTGCGCCCGGAGGGCGACGATCCAATCTATGTCATAGATGACATCACAGTGTTCAATCGCTATGATCCGGAAGGATGTCCCTCCTGCAGAGTGCGACAAGCTGCGGGAAGCAATGTCCGAGGTCTCATACATGTAGACCCTCTGCTCATCATCCACCTGCTCGACTGGAATCAACGCCGAGGCGGCCATCTGCCGGAGGGGCAGCCTCCGTTGGATTGGGTAGTTAACCAGATCAAGGATAGATTCCGGCTACGTCTAGTGGCACCGGATGGATCAGTCCTTGCGAACACGGAGACCGCTCACGACGACGAGCGACCCCACCTCGAAGCGCACAAGACGCCCCGCATAACGCTTCATTGGCATCGTATCTGGTTCAACAGGCACGATTTGGCTGTAGAGGTTACTGCGCAGAAGGGATTCATCTCGTTGGGTCTCCATGAGGCTGACGAGCACGGCGAGCTCGAACTGGGGGGCGTATGGAAGAAAGTGTAGAGCGACGCCTGAAGTGATTCCCCTTTTTTTGGTGCGTGGAAGAAAAGAAAAAAAGCATGTCTGTTCTTTCGTCCTCCGTTTCCATTTTCTCCCAGATCCTCGTTCTCTGTACGATATCGAGTCCTACGCGCATCCGAGTCCTTGCCGCCACTGTCCTTGCTGCTTCTTTTACAGATGCGAATCATCTTTTTGTACTTGCGGCGTCGATTTGACCGATCTCCGCTGTATGCTGTGGAAAGTTGTAGTTTTGCAGGATGCCCCTGTTATAACACTTGCGTGTCTCACCTAAATCAATTCATCTTCCAGTTGCTTGTCCTCCATTGTGCACTTCCTACATGCTTGATTGTAGTGCCACCACTTGAGCCCCCTTAGGTGCGTGTGCATTGTAATGTTTCGTTAGTTGGTTATATCTCTCGTTACGGGGCATGATGAACATCATCACTCCCAGGTGTTTCAATCGTTGGCGTTCCCACCTTGGCGTGCCCGTAAGGATCCCTGCAGCATCAAGAAAGCCATTTCAGGTCCTGCAGCGTGAAACTCAACTACGACTGCTTTTGAGACTGTCGCTCGTTGAGGACGGGTTCAAATTTCACTGAGGGGAGTGAGGTCACATATAACGTTACAGTGCCCCTCACGGGTTCAGAGGGGGCTCTGACTAAGCCTTGACAGGCTTTGACAAAGGCTCAGCACACGCGGTTTGCCAGTAGACGCATCGCCTGTTAGCGGGTCGTGCCTGCGTGCGCATAGCGCCCACACTGCACGGCCCTTGTCGCGTCCCAGGCCCGCCCCCACTGTCCTCACCCCACCCTCACGTCGTCATCGTCATCGTAAAGCATCCCCATCCGGGTCCTGTCCACGCCCATATCCCCGTCCCCGCGTCCACGCCCACGTGTCCCCGTCCTCATCTTCGCCCTCGTCTCATCGCCGTCGTGTCCACGTCCACGCCCACGTCCACATCGTCGCCGTCTCATCCTGGTCCGGTCCGGTCCGCGTCCACGTCCACGTCTCCCGTCCTCGCCATCGTCTCGCCGCCCTTGTCCCCACGCCCACGCCTCCGTCCTCACTCCCGCCCCTGTCCTATCGTCCTCGTCCTCGTCAGCCCGTTCCCGCCGTCCTCCTTGCCCCTGTCACTACCCACACTCGCCCTCCAGTCCCCGTCGCCCAGCACTGCGCATCCACGAGCACGAGCTTGCTAGCAGAGGAGTCTGCTAGTGGACTCGGGGCGCTCGTCCGCACGCAATCGCCCCGTCTCGTTTGTGCATAGCCACTGGACATTCCGCAGGGATCGGGAAGGCGCAGTAAACACTCGTAGTGTACGTTGTCAAAGAAGACAATGCGTATAGAGCCATGTTTCTGCCCCCCTTTTTTGCGCGTGCAGGCCATATGATTTTTTTGTTGTGCGCAGGTCCTTTTTTCTGCATGCAGGTCACGTTTTTTTCGTGCAGACTCGGTGATTTCAGCGTGCGCAGTGTGACGCCATACTAGTGGGGCGACCGCGCCTAGGTTACACCTGATACGGATTACGATATGGAATGTGCGAATAGTATTCCCGTAGTACTGGCAAGCGCTACCTGTTGCAAGATTCAATCGCCCCTGTCTACATGCTCAGCAAGCAAAGTACGCGGAGAGCACTGGGGGAACCGAGGGCGAGGTGACCGCGTCGCGTGCGGTCTGTCTTCCTCGTCTTTCGCGCTCTGGAGAGCGGATCACGCGCTGCGGGACTGGGAATTCGAGGAGAAAGGCTACATGGATAATTGCAAAGCCAAGTGGTACAGAAAATGTGGGATTTGGCCACTTTGGGGCTTGTCTCGTGATTTGTCTAGAGCCCAGCCTCAAGGCGGAGCTTGAACGTCCCACCGGTCCCGTGTTGCCCGCCACCCACCACCGCACCATGTGGATGGGCGATCTTTCCTGCCCGCCCAGCAGGTCACGTGCCCCGCGTGCGCCGAACCTTGCCCAGGTTTCCCCGAGACTCTGGCCCAAGACTGACCATTTCAGACACGCTCTCAAGCGGTATTCACTGGATTCCTCCGCCTTGCTTGTCCCCTCGAGGCTCTCCCCTATTCCGACTCAGACACGTTGCTCTTCTTGCACGATGCTAGTGGCCTCGTTCCGG
>JBBPLV010000604.1:0-16518 GCA_038089975.1 Boletellus ananiceps | reverse complement strand
GCCGGGTGATATCGATGTGGGCATGGGCAGGGGGGCGTAAGTGCCGATGTCGATGAGGATGGCTTTACAAGACCCGGTGGAAACGACAGTATGCTTGATGCAACGGAGAGCCTCGCACTTGATATCACAGGTGCCGACGACCGCTACTGCCGGAGGCCATTTGGAGGCAGGAGGGCTTGGCTTATGTCAGCGGAGCAGATCATATAGGAGCTGGTCGTCGCCAACAGCATGTCTAGTCGTCGGGAAGCGCTCGAGGAGCCCTGTTGGCTGGCGAAACTACTGTCGAAGGGAGTCTGGGGTCGAACGGCGAAGGGGACTTGATTATCTTGTACGACTCAGGCCGCTATTACGCGGCAGCCCCTAGCAGCAAGGACCACGACCTTGGTAGCAAGTTGTTGGGACGCTGACCCCATCATGCTTGAGTGACCGACGAGACAGTGGTGAGGGAGCACGCCGCGACAGCCGGCATCTGCACAGCGCCTGGAACGCTACTGCGAGAGAACAAAGACATGGCCCCTCCGACGGTCGGGCTGATCGTCGCCCGGACTTGGAGGATACGCGGGAAGCGGCCTCACGTCTTCAATGTCGAGTAGCGCATGACGGCCAGAGTCTGTGAGGGACGGGGTCGGTGGTGATCGTGGTCGTAGGAGGAACAACAACTCAAAACACTCGCCCCCGAGCACTGTTGGCGCTGCCCAGAGCGAGTCGCGCGGCCGGCGTCACTCCATGGCCCTCCTTTCCGATCGCCAGAGAGAAGAACTGTGCGTGGAGGGCCAGCCCCATCGTTGCTTGCTCACCCTCCATCGCAGACACAAGTCCATGCTCGAGTACCTCCATGCCAACAACTTCACTGACGCATACAACGCACTCAAGCAGGACTCGGGCTTGGAATATGCCCCAGACCCAAAGGCAAAGTATGCTGGCCTTTTGGAGAAGAAATGGACCAGCGTTATTCGCCTGCAGAAGAAGGTGGCGTGCACCCGCTCGGTCGCTCACCCCCTGCGATTGAGCCGTCTCCGATGTAGATCATGGACCTCGAGACGCGAAACGCGTCTCTGCAGGAGGAACTCTCGCTTGCCCCCTCCAAGCGTGCCGCAATGCAGGCAGATTGGGTGCCGCGTGCACCAGCCGCACACGTTCTCACCGGTCACAGGCAGAGCATCACCCGCGTCGCCTTCCATCCCCAGTACTCACTGCTCGCCTCCGCCAGCGAAGACGCCACCGTCAAGATCTGGGATTGGGAGACGGGTGAATTCGAGAGGACACTGAAGGGTCATCAAAAGGGCGTCAACGACGTCGAATTCGACCACAAGGGTCATCTCTTGGGTGGGTGTCCGTCAGTGAACTCGGCCCCCACCTCATCGCCGTCGCAACCAGTGACATGTTCCTCGGATTTATTCATCAAGATCTGGGACTCTCAAAACGAATGGAAGAACGTAAAGACGCTGACCGGTCACGATCATGCCGTTTCATCTGCCCGCTTCCTCCCAGGAGATCAGTTCATTGTCAGTGCCAGTTGGGATCATTCAATTAGGATATTCGATGTTGCCTCAGCGTAAGTCCGGCCTACAACCTGGCCGCAATGCTTACCGACTTCGACAAGGCATCTCGTGCGCACGATTGTCGGTCATACTGACTGGGTCCGTTATGCTGTTCCATCCGATGACGGCAGACTGTTGGCCAGTGCTTCCAAGGACCAGGTAATCTGTTCCCCAAGTCGATTTGCCACCGCTGCTCTAAAGGAAGATGCGTGATAGACTGCCAGACTTTGGGACCCACTTACAGGTGAACAAAAGGTAGAACTCCGAGGGCACGATCACCAGGTTGAGGTGGTCATTTTTGCCCCGATTGCGTCATACAGTGCCATTCGCGAACTTGCTGGCCTTCCGGTTCGTCCACGTGGTATGTTGCGGACCTTTCTCTAACTTGCCTGCAGAACACGGACCGGGCGAAGAAGCCTGGCACATTTGTCGCCACGGGCTCGAGGGACAAGACAATCAAGCTTTGGGACACACAGAGTGGTCAGATGCTCAAAAATCTTGTAAAGTGTCCGTTAGCGTTGCCCGAGAAAGCGCTGACGTATCTGTGCCAGGCCGGGCATGACAACTGGATCCGGGCGCTCGTTTTCCATCCTTCGGGTAAACTTTTACTTTCGGCGTCTGACGACAAGACGATTCGCATGTGGGAGCTATCAACTGGCAGATGCATGAAGACCGTGGAGGCACACACACACTTCGTCGCCACGATTGCATGGGGCCGGCAGAAGATTTCTTTGAACCCTGGAAAGGCGAATGGAGCAGAAGGGGCCGAGGCAAAGTCTGGCGAGCCCGAGAAGCTGGTTAATGTGGTGGCATCAGCTGGTGTTGATCAAATGGTGAAAATCTGGCTACCATGACGGCGCATGAATGCGACCGACTTGACGTCGCGCGGCGGGCGCTGGCATGAGAATCTTCCTTTGACACGTAGCTCGGGTGAGGCATTATTTCCCCAGTGCTACACATCAGACCAGGCTGACGAACGAGATCGCAGAGATCTGGCTACAGAGAGAACGTTCGTTACGACACGCCGAACGCGTTTCCACTCACGATCCTTGATTCGTATTCACCACCATTTTTCCCAGTTGTCTCATAGCTTTCAGCATACCCGTACTGCATAATTCTATATATTTTACTCCTGGCCGCGAGCGTCGCCCTCTTGGCGACGTATGTGCAGGATGTCAGCACATGTTGTCCTTTGCCGTGTGAGCTGAAACGCGCTGGGTCGGCAATGCCCGCCATTTCCCTTGCAACCACCGTCAACACCAGCGCGATGGCGCCCCACTCGTCGCCGTCGCCGTCGACCCCGTCGGGCGCGACGACCTCTGTCCAAGTCGGCGAGTCCCTCTTGTTTCTTCCCCGCCGAGGCACCCGTCTCACCTCTCCACAGCGCTGCGCATCCGGCCCACAACGCCTGCAGACCTGGCATCGATTCCTGCTCGCTTCCAGAGAACGGTCATTCACGCAACGTCGTCCACCATCGTCTCCGTCGACGCCGTCTCTGCTGCACCCGCTGCTTCCGGCTCTGCCACCGCGCTCTCCAGTCCCTCCACGCCAGGAAAAAAACAAGTATTTGCCTATGACCAGGTCCATTCCCCCAATACCACACAGCATGCACTCTTTACCACCACTGCTCAGCCTCTCATTTCGCGCTTCCTCGAGGGTTTCAATTGCACCATTCTCGCCTATGGGCAGACTAGTAGCGGCAAGACATTTACTATGACTGGTATCGACCTGGACGCCAATCCTTCTGATCCAAATAACGGCATGGGCATCATACCCCGTGCCGTATCAACGATATTCTCCCAGGCAAAGAAGCTCAAGGACGAACGTGGCGGGTCTTGGAATTTTAGTATCAAGGGTTCATTCATAGAAGTGTACAATGAGGATTTGATTGACCTTCTGAGTTCGGATGAGGCCACCAGTGCCCGTCGCGAAGTACAGATAAGGGAAGGGAAAGACGGTTCCATAATTTGGGGCGGTCTCCGAGAGGTCAACGTTCGAAACAGTAACGAAGTCATGAAGTACGTGACCGTCGGCCCCCTGTAGGCACGGACTGATCAGTTTGCAGCCTCATTCGACAGGGGACTTCCATCCGGCGTACGAACGAGACCGACATGAATGCCCAATCCTCCCGTTCACATGCCATATTTTCTCTGACTCTTACCCAGAAGAGATTCACGGGCTCTGGGCCCCCTCCTAGGTCGTCGTCCCCCTTGCCCCCGAATGGTCGTTCGCCTTCGCGACTTGCCCGTCCGGGATCTCATTATACTAGTTCATCCACCGCCGCGAGGGTTTCTTCTCCTATTATGGGGCGGCCGGCTACCCCTAGTTTCCATGCAGCAATGGGAAGAGGAGGAGGATTGCGACCGGCCAGTTCGCTTGGTTTGCGACCGCCAGATGCTCGAACTACTGACAATGACGACGATGGCGGCGAATGGACGACAATCGTGTCCAAGTTCCACTTTGTCGATCTGGCCGGTTCAGAGCGGGTAATCGATCCCTTCTCTTCATCTTACTGTCGACTGACTTCAAGCTCAGCTCAAACGAACTGCCGCCGCCGGTGAGCGTATCAAAGAGGGTATCTCTATTAATAGCGGTCTTTTAGCACTGGGCAATGTCATCTCAGCCCTCGGCGACCCTTCTCGCGCAAAGTCTCACACTAGTTCTCACGTACCGTACCGCGACTCAAAGCTTACTCGCCTTCTCCAAGACTCGCTGGGGGGCAACTCGCACACTCTCATGATCGCATGTGTCAGCCCGACCGAGTGGAACGTAGGCGAGACGGTCAACACTCTCAAATACGCGAATCGAGCCAGAAATATAAAAAATCGAGCAGTTGTCAATGAAAAGGAGGATGGCTGGGATGACATGGAATGGCTGCAAGGCACGGTCACTCGCTTGCGTAAAGAGCTCAAGCAACTCAAGCAAGGCGGTGGTGTCTCTGCCTCCGCTTTCGGGGAGTCGGGTTCTGTTCTTCCGGATGCAACGGAGGGCTCCAACAAGAAGTTCCTCACTCAGATGACTGAGCTCCAGAACAACTATGAAGATCTGAGGGAAAAGTATGTTGATCGCACAGAAGAACTTGCAAGGCTCCGCCGTGAGCTTGGCGAACGTCATCGGACGTCTACTGGTGGAAGTATAGGTGGAACCGCGAAGTACGAAGAGATCGTAGGACCCGTCATTGAGGAATACGAGAAGACAATCAGTGCCATGGAAGCCGAGTTGGGGCTGAACCGGGCGGCTTTGCGTTTAACGAACGAATTGGTAGAAGAGAAGGAAGAAGAGCTAGCGCAAATAACGGAAAGGCATACCGCCACGGAGCTCTACGTCGAGGAGCTTAGGTCGCGATTGGGAAAGCTGACCGAACGAGAAACCTCTACCGAAGTACGTCGGAATTTACAATATTTTTTCCCTCTACGTATTCATCGTGTACTATAGGCATACGTCCGTGATCTTGAGGAAAGAGTGAAGTTGTATGACGAGACTTCGCTGTCCTCTAGCGAGTCGTTGGCCGACCTCAAACGGGAGCTCGCTCGCTACAGAGATGCTGAATCTCATTCGGCATCGTACATTTCCGAGCTGGAAGTTCGCCTCGCCAAATCTGACGAATCTGTTCTCTTTCTGCAACAAACTATTGTGCGACTGGAGAGTGAGAGCGAGAGGCGCTACCAAGAAGTTGCGGGACTCCAGGCGCGGTTGGAGAGCCTAGAACAAGACGGAGAAAGCTGGCGCACAGACCTTGAAGAACGCGAGAGAAAGGTGAAGGATCTTGAGCTCAAAATGGAGGAATGGGAACGGAAGAGGAGGGAAGCTGACCAAGACCGTGTTCGTTTAAGCGGTATGGTTGGAGAAGTCGAGCAGGCAAAACGAACCCTTCAGGATCTAGACAAACCTGTCGGGCCCTCGTCGTCCGGTGTCAGCACCCCAGCTGCAGTGGACCTCTCGGTAGAAAACCAGCTGATTGCGCTACAACAGACACATGCTGCAACGCTTGCTGATCTTTCCGCCGTCACCGTTAAATACCGCGATGCTCTGCAAGAGATAGCCGACCTTGCTGCTCAGATTCAAGAGGCCAGACTTGACAACTCGACCATCCCCGAGTTTCCCACCCTCGAAAGCTTGGAGATGACACCCGCTCGGCGGAAAAAGGTCAGCTTGAGGAACAAGGAAGTGGCAGTTGACTCGCAGTTTGATTCACCCGCACGGAAGCCTTTTTTCGGGAAAGCGATTTCATTGGAATCGCTTCATGGAAGGTATTATCATGTAACATGCACTTGTCCAGTCGAGCTCACGCATCTCCTGTGACAAGATCGGTTTCTCACTCGCTTTCGCCTTCGCTATCGTTGTCGCAGGAATTTTCATCGGCACGCTCTCGCAAAATGTCCAACTCTAGTCATGGTACTTCTAGCTCGGTTTCGCACTCCCCTAGTCCTCCTATTTTTGTTCCCTCTATCTCCAATCACAATGGCAGCATCACTCCAACCGAACAGCGCTCTGTGTCAAGTATGGAAAAAGAAATAATGCGTCTGCAGGAAGTCCTGAAGGAGCGCGAGGCAGAGATCAGTGCTTTGGAAGTCACCTTGAGAGAGAAAGAGCAAGCAGGCGCAGCTCCACTCCCGACCGAGACAGCTAAGGTGCCAGAGGATCAAACCATGCATCTTTCCCTCACGACCATCCAAAAATTCAACGCCGTTCGGAAGAACATGCAATTGCATGGAGTATCGCCTGCCATCAACGACCTCAATGCCGACGCGGACGTGGATGAATCTTTGGATCGTCTGAATGAGCTTATGTTGTGAGTGTTCTCTTTCGGTGACTCTTGGTTGTCAACATTCGAGAACTCCGCTCCGTTCAGGGCTATGGCACAGAAAGAATCACAGCACAACGAAATAGTCAATTCTTTGACCGATCAACTGACCCAGATTCGTCGTGCGCACGACGGGCTCATCACCCTCTCTAGAGATCAAGTATGTTTGTCTTTTATCGAGTGATTTATATGCTTTTAACGCGCCGCACGTTTATAGACATTGAATATGTCAACTGAACTCGAGGGATTACGTGCTAAGCACGACCATACTCTGACCGAGTTGGAGTCAGTTTGTCAACGCGAGCAGGAGTTGATCAACACTATCAAGAAAGCAGAAGACGAGCATACTATCGCCATCGACGCCTTGCGCGCCGCGCACCAGGCAGCTCTTCAAGCGAAAGGTACGGAAATCGACGAGCTAGTCGCACGCCTCAAGGACGAACATGAGGTCACGGTTGGAGATCTCCAAAGGCAACTGTCTGAAGCAACATCTGCTCTTGACAGAGCCCTGCAGGATCACGAAGGGGCGTTTGGGAGACTACATGCGGTCCACGAGCAAGAGCTACAGCGTGTGTCGTTGGAAGGCAAGGCTGCCCTTGAGCGACTGGCCGAACAACACCGAGATGCGCTTGATAAGGCCACGTCGGAACATGCTGATGCGGTGAAACGCAAGGAGGAAGATGCCGCAGCGGTTCTGCATCGTACGGAAGAAGAGTACTACAACGGATTGACGAAACTCCGCAACGACCACGCCGAGGCACTGCGCAAGCAGACCGAGGATGCCGCCTCCATGCTCGACCGCATCCGCGAGGACCATGCGAGCGAAATGCGCATGGCCGAGAAGGCACGTGACTGTTCATTGTCTGAATCGCAGTCTGCTCGCGATGAAGCTCTCCGTGAGCTACAAGAGGAACATGCCGCCGCTATCGCGAGAAGGGATGCCATGTATACGGAGGATATAGAGAAGCTCAAGTCTGAACATGCTCTGATCATCGCAAACAAGGAGGAGGATTACAGGGCGAGACGGGAGACCATGAAGCGGGAACACGTCACCGCACTGGCAGTCGTCAAAGAACAGTCGGAAGCGCAGATCGAGGGTCTCACCAAGGCAATGACACGACTGGAGCAAGAAGTTGCCGCTACTGCCACAAGTGCGCGCGAAGAGCACGAGATGGCGATACAAGCTGTTCTGGAACGACAAGCTGCTGTCCTCCAAGAGGTCACCCGTGGACATGAAGACGAAGTAGCGGAGCTCAAAAAAACCCATCTCGAGGCTCTTCGTGTCTGCAACCTGCAGCATGAGGAAGAACGCCTGAAAGCTACGAAGACGCATGAGGGCGTACTCACAAAGCTTCAGGAAGATCATGAAGCCGCTTTAGCCACCTTGACGTCTGCCCATCAGAGCGCGCAGGACCAACATGCTACCATCCTTGAAGAAACGCGAGCGGCATCCAAGAGTGCACTTGCCGAGGAACACAACCGGTCTGCGGCGGCTCTGGCGAAGCTTGAGCAGCAACACTCGGATACACACGACAAGCTCATGCAGGAACATCAGGAATTCCAGAGAGAACTGGAGAATGTTCGTGTCGACTTGAAGACTTGTCAAGAACAATATGCCGAGGCATTGGGGAGGGAGCGACAGTATTCTGCCTCGAGCCTAACCGAGATGAAGAAGAGGCACGAAAGCGAGCGAGACGCCTTGCAGGAGGACCTCGACAGACTCAGGGAAGAGGTTGAAACGCACCGTATCACAGCTAGCGAGTTTTCTGCGACACAGGCCGCTCACAGCCGATCCATCAAGGAGAAAACGGAGATCGTCGCGACCATGGAAGAGGAGCTCATGGGTGCCCGGTCGGACAATGACAGCCTTCGGGGAGAGTTGCAAAAAGTCAGGGCCGAGCTCGAGAAGGCGACTGCAGAGCAGACGAAACTTGCGCAAGCAGGGGAATCCCTCCTCGACGAGCTGGAGAGACATCGTTCTCTAATCACTGAGATGCAGGACAATCTCCGGCGTGCCAAGGATGACAAGGATAGTTTGCTGGCGGAGAAGAACAAGCAGGAGAACGCGGTGCGCGATCTACAGGCACAGCTAGCACGCAATTCTGGTGTTGTCCAAGATGCTCCCCAGCGCGTCCCATCGGATCGGAACATGGCATTCTCGAGAGTGAACGGCTTGAACGGTAAACTACCACCACCGACACCGCCTCCATCAGTCCCACCGCCTCCCGCGCCGAAGACGCAAGAGTCTCATTCGAGTGTATCGACTCAGTCATCGGCCATGTCGCCCTCGACGTCCAGGGACTCGCAGATGGACTCACCGGCGACGTCTGTTGCTTCCATCAGTGGCACTGGGGGAGGTGTATTCGATACCAAGGGTGCGGCAGCCAAGATCGAGGACCAGGCAAAGCACATTAGCGAACAGGAGGTGATGATCAAGACGCTCAACAAGCAGCTGTCACACTGCGAGAGCGACTTGGCGACACACATGGATCTCGTGAGCACGCTGGAGACGTCGTTGAGCGATTCGGAGAAGAACTGTACGTTGACGATCAGCACGGGGAGGTGCACGTTACTGACATGAAGCAGTGCGAAAAGCGCGGATGCAAGCCACGGAGATAGCGAGGGAGCGGGATAGCGTGAGCGCACAGCTAGATGCGGCTCGGAACGAGCTCCAGGAGGCGCGTCGTGAGGTTGCCAGTGTTCGGAGGTCGATCGTGGAAGAAAAACAGTCGCTAGAGTCACGGTTGGACGAGGAACGGCGCGCGAAGGAACGAGCCCGGGCACAGCTTGATACTCGGATGGAGGAGCTGCAGAGACGCAAGTCCAAGTTTGCATGTATCTGAGCCATGCGTGCTGTGGAGTTGGCCTTGATTTGGTCCTTTTTTTCTTCTCCTTCTTCTTTTGGCTCGTTGACTGCTCGTGTACGTTGTTTTGGGGGCCGACGAGCGCAAAGACTTGTGTTGCAGATACCCTTTTTATGATACGCTTAGCTCAAGTGGTCTAGTATGAAGTACGGGTAGTCATGTCTGAACGACGGTGTTCTAATACTAGGAGGCAGGTCGGATCATGGAGCGGGGGAGCTGCGGCTGTCAGGGCGGGCCGAGCGCATAACATAACCACCGACTTGCTTAAAAACGGACTGTTTAATTTCTCTTGTCCCACTCCGAATTTCCACACCATGAGCTTTGCAGTCTTTGCCCGTTTCGCTCCGCGCGCCCTGGGCGCGTCTCGTTCGGTGGCGGGTCATGCCAGGCTGCAGAGCACTGCGGTCCCACGGAGGGCTCCCCGGGTGCTTCCCTCCTTTTCGTTAGAGAACAAGGTGAGGTCTCGTTCGACGGGCGGGGGGAGGCGCTGAAGGGGCGGATCATGTTGCAGGTGTGCGTCGTTACCGGGGCTGCGCGAGGACTGGGAAACGAGTTCTGCAATGCGTTCATCCAGTCGTAGGTGAGCGAGACGGGGGTGGAGCGGGACGCTGACGGGTCTGGCAGGGGATGTACGCGACTGGCGATTGTCGATTTGAAGGAGAGCGAAGCCAAGGCGGCGGCGGACGAGCTCGTCCAGAACGCACACGGTCGGTGGTGTCGTCTGGGCGTGGGGGGGGGTGCTGATGGCGGCCCCAAGTTGACAGCGACCTCGAGGTGATCGGTGTCGGGTGCGACGTGTCGTCGGAGCTGTCCGTCCAAAAGGCGTTTGAGACGGTGATGGACACGTTTGGGCGGGTGGACTCTGTCGTCGCGTCTGCGGGTGCGTGGATGATCCGGATGCCACCGAGCGAGACGCTGATTGGCCTGCAGGGATCGTGGAGAACTATGCGGCATTCGAGTGAGTGGTTCGTCTGGCGGGTCGGGCCAGGCTGAGCTGGCGGGCAGCTACCCGTTCGACCGGATCAAGCGGTTGTACGACATCAACGTCCACGGCGCGTTCTTCACCGCGCGGGAGGCGGCCCGCAACATGATTCCCCAGGGCGGGGGGTCGATCGTGCTCGTGGCGAGCATGAGTGCATCGGTGCGTCGTGCTCGGCAGTTGCGGCGCGATGGCTGACATGCGCTGCAGATCATCAACATCCCGCAGGTGCGTCGTCCGCCGTCTGGTGCGGCCCGGCTCAGAACAGCACCCAGCCACAAACGCCGTACAATGCATCCAAAGCGGGTAAGTGCTCCGCCGTGCCGGGCGGGTGGCTGACACGTGGGCAGCGGTCAGACACATGGCGTCCAGCCTCGCGGTCGAGTGGGCCAAAAAGGGAGTGCGCGTGAACACGCTCAGCCCAGGGTACATGCTCACCAAGCTGACCAAGACGATCCTCGCACACGATGCCGAGCTCAAGGTGCGCACCCGGCGGGCATCCGTGCCGCGCCCGGCTGACGTCGGCACAGAAAACGTGGGAGAGTCTGACGCCGATGGGCAAGATGGGCGAGCCGGACGACCTTTCGGTGGGTGGCGTGCCGGGGACGTGCCGCGCGGTGCTGACGGACGCGACAGGGCGCGATCGTGTTCCTCGCGAGCGATGCATCGCGCTTCGTGACCGGCGCCGAGATCCGTGTCGACGGCGGGTACTGCATCATCTGAGCCGGGTGCTTCCGGAGGGTTGCGGGTCGACGTCATATGTACTTGCTGCATGTCCCTTCTTGTTCCCAATGATCATGTCTGCCTCGAACCCCCCCGCCGCGTTCGAGTTCACAAAGCGCAAGCGCTGGGCTGACCTCCTCATCCACGAGCTCTCCGACGCCATCGTCCTCGTCCTCTCCCCCGACGCCACCGTCTGGTTCTGCGGCCGCGCCGTCGCGGAGCTCCTCGGCTGGTCCGACGCCGAGCTCATCGACCGTCCCTTCACCGACCTCGTCAACCGTAAGCCGTCCCACTCACCCTTTTCGCACGCACACACCTCCCCCCAGCAGAGGACCGCCACGCCTTCCTCGTCGCCTTTGACGACGCCCTCCGCACCCGCGCGGAGATGAACGCGTACGTCCGCCTCAACGCCAAGTCCCAGTCCGAGGTCCTCTTCGAACTCAAGGGCATCCCCCACTTTCTCGAACACGAGCCCGCCCCTCGATGCTTCTTCGCCGTCGCACGGCCCTACCCGAGCCGCAACATCGCCATGTCCGTCCTGCGCTCTACTCCTGTCCCTCCTTGACCTCTTTTTCCCAGGCTCAACACCTTTTTGGAACTCAAGATCGAGAACGAACGCCTCCAGAAACGCCTCGCCGAGCTCCGCGTCCGTGCCCCCTCCCCGTCCGCTCCGGCGCCTGACCCTTCCACCTCCCCCGTCTACTCCCTCTCCGCCCCCTCTGGCCCGCCCCGTCCTCCGGAGGCCTCTGCATCCATCCCTTTTGCCAATTTCGGCCCGTCTCCCACCCAAGTCCACGTCCCTTCCTACGACCCCCTCGCCCTGCATACGTACCCAGGCCCGTACATCCCTGTCGCGACCGTACAGCCCACAGACGACGACCATGGTGACGACACATCCAGGCGGAAAAAGGTTCTCCATCCCCTTGCTCGCGAGACGTGCGACTCACTGGCACCAGGTACGCAAATCTCACACTGCCGAGCAATACGTCTGCGTGACCTGCGGGAGAACCGATTCTCCCGAGTGGCGCAAGGTGAACGTGTCCTCCTGCTCTCTCCCGCATGTTGACCGTCTTTCAAGGGCCCACAGGGACCGAAAACGCTGTGCAACGCATGCGGCTTGCGTTGGGCCAAGGAAGTGCGCAGCAAGGTCGACGACAACGCCGCAGCGGGGTCGAGCTCCTCGGCAAACAACGCCTAGGCCCCGCCCCTCGACATGCGCCCCAATCAGTCAGCGCAGGACGCGTCCGTGCTCATCATACGCTTGCTTTTTTGGATTCTTGATCGCTTACTTATGCATGCCATGCCAGACTCTACCAGCGCTATTGCCTAGAACGTAGGACCGACGCATGCCTAGTACCTATAACCCGGGTTTGTAGGATGGCATGCGCGCTCCGTGACCGACGTCTGTCTGCATGGTCATTTTGCTCCGTTGACATGTAGGGTTTTTCCTAGAGCTTGCCCGAATGCACGATCCGATTCGCGTGTGCGTCCTCTTGGACAGATGTGCTAGAAAAGGGTAAGCAGGTCGCTAGTTGTCAGCAGTACTTGCACGTGAATGAGCACTCTGGCTGGTGACATAATCAATAGCCTGGCACGTGAGCAGTGATAGAGCGAGACGACGACGACGACCATGTCCACGCCAGACGTGTACTCGATCGCACAGACGCCCATCGCCTGCCATGCGTTCAGCGCGGACCGCGCCCGTACGCCGCCCTCCCCCCAGATCCAGCTTGCCGATGACATTCTTTCTCGTCTTGCAGAGGTCGCGCTCAGCCTCAACGACAACACGGCTCAGATATACGTCAAGGACGGAAGGGAATGGGCCGCCACGGAGACGCTTGCAGAGGTCTGTACATCCCATGCGTGCGCTGCGGGGCTCTGACCGCGCAACGACGACAAAGCACGACAAGGTGATCACGTCGATCGACTGGGCGCCGAGTTCGAACCGCATCGTCACTGCGTCCCAGGACCGCAACGCCTACGTTTGGACCCAGGCCGCGGACGCACAGACAGGCAGGACGGTGTGGAAGCCGACGCTCGTGCTGCTGCGCATCAACAGGGCCGCGACGTTTGTCCGATGGAGCCCACACGAGGACAAGTTTGCCGTGGCGAGCGGCGCCAGGTGCGACCACCGACGACCGGACGGGCGACGTTGCTGATCCGACGCGCAGAGCGATCGCCGTCTGCTCGTTCGACCCCGAGAACAATTGGTGGGTGGCGAGGCAGCTCAAGAAGCCGATCCGGTCCACCGTTCTCTCTGTGGATTGGCACCCAAACAATGTGTTGCTTGCCGCTGGCAGTGCCGACATGAAGGCCCGCGTGCTGTCGGCATACATCAAGGACGTGGACAAGAGGCTAGTCGTATACATGACCCGGCTACACTCTCACGCTTGCTGACGGCACGCTCACAGGCCCGCTCCGACGATCTGGGGAGAAAAGCTCCCGTTCAACACGGTGTGCGGGGAGTTTGCGAGCCCCGCTGGCGGATGGGTGCACGCAGTCGGCTTTTCGCCGTCGGGGGATGCCTTGGCGTTTGCGAGTGCGTGTTGTCTCGCGGGCGGCACGACTGGGACTCAGGCGATTCACAGGCCACGATAGTTCGATCAGCATTGTGTACCCGGGGGGGCCGATCGTCCAGAGCATCCGGATGAGCACGTTGCCGCTTGTGACGCTGACGTGGACCAGCGAAGACAGCCTTGTCGCGGCGGGACACGACTGCCAACCGGTTGTGTTTACAGGAAACGAGCAAGGTTGGGCACTCGTTGGCTCGCTGGACACGAGCTCTGGCGGGGCCAGGGGCGGTGGTAAAGCCGGCAGCGTTGGGCGCCTGAGCAGCAGTGCGTTCAACGCGTTCAGAAATGCGGACACGCGAGGGCACGCTGGGGGGGAGGGAGGGACGGACACCGAACTTGCCACTGTGCACCAGAACACGATCACGAGCGTGCGGGCGTTCGAGTGGGACGGCGGGGGGGGAGTGAGCAAGGTGAGCACGAGCGGCGTGGACGGCAAGCTCGTGATATGGAACACGGGGGCAGTGAGCGGGAAACTGAGGACGTAGGATACACATTGGCGAATGTACTAGGGTTACACGGGGGCATTGCTGGCAGCGGTATCGACGGCAGCGTGTTCGTTGACGACGGCCCAGACGGACGCCTTGAACTGGGGGGGATGAGGAGGGAGACGGGGAAGAGGAGGGAGCGCACCAGGGTCAGGACGAGGGACATTTTCCGCTCGAGCACGCGGAGACGGCGGAGGAGGGCGTGGTCGGGCTGTTCGGAGAGCTGCCTGGTGGTGGCAGTCAGCTGCGGGGACGTGAGCGCGGGCAGGCGGGGCGGGGCGGGGACGCACGCGGCTGAGGTGGAGGGCGAGCTGGGCGTACTCCCAGAGCAGCGCGGCCTCGGTGGGCGACAGGGCGGAGTGCGACGCGTACGGGTTCGTCTCGGACATCGTGCGCAGCGACTAACCCACGCTCTTCTTTATCGTTCTGTATCCTACTTTCCACTGTCGTACTGCTATCCTGTCGTCACTTCACGACCGCGTGCGCTCTCAGACCCACGTTTGATCCACACCGTCTCCACGGTCACGTTTGCTCCGCTGGCTGATCGTCCTTGCTCTTGTTCCGCGGTAGCCGACGGTCATACTTTAAATACTCTGGCGGATCGACCACCTTGACGCCAGGAACCTTTTGTTGCAGAGGGAGGCGCTTGTCCTGCCACATCCGAGGCAGATGTACGTCCCCCGGAATCCATGGTGCCTGCAAAGGAGAAAGCAATCAGGCGATTGTGTCGAAGAAAAAAGATCGTGAGACAGGCAAACAAGGTAACTTTGGCCATCCATCTTTGACCAGTCAATCCCACTCAGCCAAGCGTGTTTCCTGACTGGCTTTGAATGACCCAGTCGATCACTGGCCTCGTGAGTGAGAAGGCCCGCGACCAGCGACTTGAGCGATTTCCCAATGAAGAGTTCTCTCGGCCACTTGTATCTCTTGCTGGCGATGCGCAGATAGACATGCTCTTCCTCCTTTCCGTAGAACGGCTAGATGGATCGTTGAGCTGACAACGGTCGCGCTATCCGGCCCACTGTACTTGCCACGCGTTTGGTGACCATCTCGTACAGGATGATGCCGCTCGAGAACCAATCCACTCCAAACCCAACACTTCCCTGGCCCATGAACAACTCGGGAGCCATGTAGACTGGCGTGCCAACCAACGACCACGTGTGCGCGTTCGTTTCGGGCTTCGCCAGCCCAAAGTCCACCAGGGAGATGTATCCGTCCGGCTTGATGAGAATGTTGGCAGGCTTCAGATCACGGTGTACTATGCCGTTGCCATGCAGAAATTCCAAGGCGCACACGATGTTGGCATAATAAAAACGCGCCATCGTCGCGTCCAGAGGCCCGCGGCGGTAGATGAGGTCGTGCAGCACGCCCGCCGGGATGCATTCCAGCATGAGGTAGAGGTTGAGCGCATCGTGGAACACGTCGATCACGCCGTTGGCCCAGGGAGTCCACGGAAGCCTGCACAGGCTCTCTCTCTCCGCGTCGGTGTCGTCGGGATAATGCTGCATTGATTGGGTTTCAGACGACGCGCGCGCCAAGCCGATCGATCGGACACACCTTGTCGAAATTCTGCATATCAGTCTTTTGCAACACCTTGAGGGCGAACAAGGAGCCCGGCCGGTCTAGTGGATGTGCCTCCTGTCTGGGCCGGACGCGGACAAGAAGGACGCTTCCATACGCACCGGTGCCTACCGGAAGGGTGAGCGGGTGGTACACAGTGCGGCTCCGCTTCGCTACCTAGTTTTCGGATGCACTCGAGATCCTGCAACCGGAGGGGTGGCGGACGCACGGGCGGGGGTTCCTGTACCTTGTGCCCCTCGTGGTAGCCATCCGATCCATGGGATCTGACGCGTTCCTGAAATTTCACACTGAGACTCGGATCGCCATGGTGAGTGCGATAGGGAGGGCGCACCCTGGGACGCGTGCTCGACGTGGCGGTTCGTCTGGCACGGTGAGCGGAATGTCTGGAGCAGCTGGCTTGTCTTCGAGTGTGCCTTGTGGCTAGTGGCGTCTGCAAGCGCATGCTGGCTGTCGGTAGCAGGTGGGGAGCGAGCGGTTGTTCGCCCGCCGCCTCTAAAAGTGGTGCTTGTGCCATTGTTGGTCGCATTCGGGATAATGGACCGCTCTGGCTGTCTGGAGATTCGTTCAGGTGCCCGTGCTTTGCTGTGCTGTGCTTGTGAGACCCACGGACATGGCTCGCCCGAACGTCGCTGAGAGTCGCCCGCAGGACTGGGCCTACCTCGCCGAGGGTGGATCGACCATCGTGTTCTCTTATACCGGTCCCTCCCACCCCAGTTTCACTGGCAAAGTACTTCGCCTGCGAAAGATCCTCCTCGCAGACGCTTTGCGTGACAAGACGACCGACGAGGAAGACGACGATCCGGTCATCGCCTTTCAGAAAACAGTGATTGCAGCCCTCGTGCCCTCGAGATATCTCCCCGACCTGGACGTCGTGCACTTGGATCCCGGCTGGCTGGCAGAACTCCGGGCACTGCGCAATCGGGACCGCCCCGCCGAGCGACGGGAAAAAGACGAGGTGGACAGTGCTC
>JBBPLV010000603.1:0-16568 GCA_038089975.1 Boletellus ananiceps | reverse complement strand
CTGTCCCTCCGAACGCACGGCCGACGTCGCCCGACTTGGCGCGCCTTTCTTCTTCCTCGTCGCTGCGGAGCTTGCCGCCCGCCAGCACGCCCCAGGGAGCGAGGGCCATGCCTGTACACATGTTTCAAGCCCACCGCCAAATCAGCACGGTGCCGTGCACGACCTTGCCGGAGACGAGCATACCGTGCGCCTTGCACATGGGGACAATGTCGCGCTCGATGGCGCGGTCCATGACGTTCCAGAGACCTTGATAAATGACAAACGGGGTCTTTCCGTGATCGTGAGCATACTGGTTCGCTTGGGACACGACCCACGCAGGCGTGTCCGATACCCCCTGAAAAGTTGGATATTTTTTTAAAAAAACACGAGACGCAATCGACGCCCTGACGAGACGCGCACCAGATAGAGCACTTTTCCGCGCTGAACGAGGTTGTGGAGGCCGTTCATCACTTCTTCGATGGACGTCTCCCAGTCCCACCAGTGGACGTAAAAGATGTCGATGTACGACGTCCTGAGTTTCTTCAAGCTGGCCTCTAAGCTGAGATACATTGACTTGACGTTGTTTCCAGTATATAGCACCTTTTGTCGGTAGCTGTCGTTTCCGCGCAGATAGTTTGTCGTGTACTTTTTGAGAAACCGAACTGAGGAACGGCACCGCCGCTGGAGGAAACTCAACGATTTGCTGACCTTGGTTGCGATGACAAGCTGGTCCCTGATTCCACGCTGCTCGGCCCATTCACCAATGAACTCTTCCGAGCTCCCGTCCTGGCTGTTGTCAAACAAGCAGTCAGCGACGATCGACTGATCACTACAGACGCACTAGTCGTTCGCAGTATCAATAAAGTTTCCGCCCGCTTCATAGTATGCATCGAGCAATTTGAAGGAGGATTCCTTGTTCATGCTCCCCATACCCAACTTCTCCCACTTGTCCCCGATGCTCATGCCGCCCAGCTGGAGGGGGGAGACATGGATGGATGCATTAGGAGACAAGACACGATAGCGGGCAAGACGTGAAGCCGGCTTTGGCACTGGAGGGATGATCGATGTCATCTTGCAGTCAACGCCCAAGACTGGGGCAAACCAGTGAAGAAGTGCGGGATGTGTCGGATCGCTGAGCGAGTCGCATTGATCCCCATGGCCTGATGCGAGTACCGCCGAGGTCAGTTGACTGGAGTGTGAAGGATGAAAGACTCCGGAGTGAAGGGATGACGCCGGCTGTTATCACCAAAACGAAATATGGTGACTAGCTAGGGGGTGGAGCAGGGGTTACACGCTAGCTGGGGTCGGAGAGGGGTTTTCGCATGCCATTGGACGGACCTTGTCGTCACATAGTCTCTGACTGCCGGTCGCGGGGACGTCTGGGGTGTGTGTGTACACACAGATAAGTGGCTAGACCACAGGACTCCCTATCAAAGTCCACATATCTATACGTTGTAGCTTGTGACGAAAGAGAAGCGAATGTGAGGGCGGGACTTACAGATACAAGGAGTTCGATGAGGTACGATAAATGGTTGGGCGAAAAGCGGGAAGGCCTTCCCGGCTCAAAACTGGACCCGAAACTGCCGGGGGGAAGCAATCTGTGAGAGCGGGATGGACGCCGATACAGCTGAGCTCGTCCCAACAGAAGTCGAGTGACAGTCTGTGAGTGGAAGTAGTGGGCAGGTGCGAATAAAACGAGGCGTCAAGGCCTATCACTAACTACTATGAGTGAAAAGAGTACAAAGAGAACCGTCCTCTTCTCACGCAGTGTTGCCCACCAGTTGTACTACGACTGACAGAACGAGATTAAATGATGATAAAAATGGCCCCCCCAAATACGATGGAGAAAAAACCATCAACAAGAGCACAAGCGCCATCCAAAGCTCTTGTAGTCCATTTGCTGAATGCGAGGTGCATGCCAAGTGACACAAACGAGCAAGACAGCAAAGAGAAGACAAAAGCGAGGATCCCCCGACGACACAAGCCGGCAGTGCAGTGGCAGGGTCATCGCGCCCCCGGAGTTGCAAGCAGAGCTCGCGGGGGACAGGGGCGGCAAAAATTTGATAACCAAAAAATGAGGGCGGTGCCCTCATAATAGTGGTTAAACTATTAAGAACAGATACTACACTTGATCTAAGCCAAAAGGCCAGAGTGGTAAGGAATTAGCTTGTCGCACCCCGTCTTATATATGTTTGGCCACCCGCGCACGGACCAGCGATTTGCTACAGGCACGTGCTCCACACGCCATAACCAAATCCGGAACTGCCGCGAGTATACGCTTGCACCCTAGATTGCAACTAGATTGCAACGATGACAGCAACCTCTAATTAACTCAACATCTTCCTGAAATCATTCTGTCCTTTCCCTCCAGCCTTGTCTGCCCCTTGTGCAGGAGTATCAGCCCGAGATTTCACGGCACCAACGCCGGGTTTGCGCGCACGCCCCAGTCCCGCTCTCGGTCTCGACGCCGCTGTACGTGGCACAAACAACCCCCCCGAGCTTATCGAAGCCGCCGCCTGTTGGGACTGAGCCGAGCTCGATAGTGCTTCCTCTAATATTTCCAGACGGATACCATTGAAAACGATCGGCTCTGGCCGCAACAACAACTTGCCTGCTTCCTAATCATCTTTGTCAGCACGCACCTAAACCATGCCCCGTAGCGAAAGCTTACTGCAGCATTCTCCAACTCGACGACTGCCTCACCCACGTCTGCCAGGAACTCGGTACGTTTCACGTTGGCGAACTTCTCGAGCGCTTGATGCAGCAGGCCTTCTTGCGTATCCGGGGGCAAGTTGCGTATCCGGACAGAGCGATTCCGGATTTCTGCTCGTCGACCAAGCCCACTTTCTGACCATCCTTCCCTGTTACCAGCCAACAATCAAATCGGCTCCGCAATCGCAAGTACAAATTTCTACCTGGCTTTTGGTCGCACACGCGTGTCTGCGAGGGTCACAGCTATGCGCCGCTTCTTAAGCTCACAATTGTTGGCTGAAAGAGCAGCACGGGCATTTGCCTGAACACGGCTCAATCCACATGCAAGAATGCAGACCACGAAAAGTGTACCTCATTTTCGAATTCAACAAACGCAAAGCCTTTCGGTTGCCCATTCTTGTCTTCTGCCAGACGAATGTCCTTGATAGATCCATACTACACACACCACTCGGATTAGCACTAGCAATTACATAGAAGGGGGGTCCTACCCTCGAAAACACATCCTCGAGGTCCTCTTTGCCGGTAGATTTACTAAGACCTGCAACGTACACCTCCCGGTCATTCGCATCGGCGTCAGTACGTTCTTTCCTCCGTTCAGGATTCGAAATGTAAACACTGAGGGCACGTTCGGATCCGAGCTCACGACCGTGCAGCTCGAGTGCCTGTTCTGCTGAAGCCTGTATGTCGAGTGAGCAACCCAATCAACCAGTCTGTCCTTCCTACGGCTTACTGGTGACGTAAACTGCACATAACAAAACCGACGTGTTGCCTTGAATTTTTTGCTCGGCCACCGGACATCGAAGAGGAGTCCATACTAGAAACAGGGTCAGCGAGGCAGCGACGATCCAGGAACACAAACCTGTCCAAATAGATCGCGAATCGCACCATCATCAGTCTTCTCGGGAAAATTCGTCACATATAATGTCGAGCGCCACGCGAGATGTACGCCAACTTCTGTCCCGTCTATGCGTTTTTTGTCTTTGGTGAGCGCAGCAGGGATACTCTCCTGTACGAAAGTAAACAAGCAGCTCCAGAACCGCTGGGGTCACATACCCGTGCCGCAAACTCGATGGTTGCAACTACCAACTCTGGCATGTTGGTGATTTTGATTTCACGTATCTCTCCACACTGCCCAATCAGTTTAGCATCGTACCCTTCTTCCTCATACAGTACGCACGTCTTTGAAAAGTGTCCTAAGTTGCTCCTCGCTGGTTCCAGCTGGCAGATCGGAAACAAACACAGTACAATTCTCGCGGTCCCTTTGACCACCGGGAGTGAACAAACTGACACCATCTGTTGTCTTCTGCACAACCGACATACCTTTTCAATGGCGCGCTCGGAGGTTCTAACCAAAAACAATCAATCGAGATAATAGCTGTGACAAAACGAGATCATACCCATGCGCACTTTCTTGTTAGTACCACCGTCAGTTTCAAGTTCCTCGCTGGCTTTACGCTTCCCTGAAGGCTGAGCAGAGGTAACTGGAACATCCACATCCATCCCCTCGCCTGATGCAACAGGGATTTGTTCTCGGACCACGTCCGTTGGGGCAGATGTAGCAGATGCAGATGTAGCCTGTTGCTGCGAGGTATGCCAAGCGGTCTCATACGCCTTCTGCGCTTCCTGCAATAACCTGCGTTAAACTAGACGCACAGGAGACATCGACAAGAGGACACACTCACCCTCGTCCGTTTTGCTTCCAACTGAGTTTTTGCACGCTCAATGCGCACGAAGGCTTCTTCAAGCGAAGTCAGAGAACCATGCGCGTGCTCGAAATTGAGCCAAGCGTCCCAGAGCGCTTCAGGATAATCAAGGTTTTTCGTGCTAACATCTTGGAAAGTGGACCGCGCAGCGTCATGCTGGTCTGTCCGACTGTAGAATCGTGAACACATGTCAATGAGTCACAGTAGGTGAGAACGTACATCAGGACATCGGTGTAAGCTACCCACACCGCCCAGCTGTACTTATAATGCGCGGCAGCGGATGCCCACAATGCGACAGCTGCGTCCGCAACATCGGCAAGACTTAGGTACTGTACCTCGAATTACGAGCCAACAAGGAACGATGCCAGAGAGAACACACCAGTTCAGAGAGGAATTTCTCCAGCCTGAATCGTTGGTCCCCCGCCTTTGATGCTAGGCGTGAATCGCATCAAGAGAAGACCAATTCCATCATCGGACGATCCTACCTTGTCTTACCATCACGAGACCATCTTCCACCACCTTGACCAACGTGCTAAAGGCATTCTCATCTCCCTTCCCAGCTTCGATCGCCCGCTTCTCGGCACCGGCGCGGGCAAGAACTAGAGGTACAATTTGCTCAGGATCTAAGTCAGGTCCCTTTGGCTTCGTTTTGGTAAAAAGGTTTGTGGCGATTGCACGTTGGTAAGCATCTGTTCGGACGCCCAAGAGATTCATTCAGACGGTCTGCATCAAAGAAAAGGCAAATACCAGACATAGATTCACTACCATCCATCGATGCGTCCTCTGGGTCAGCCTCGGCTTTTCGTTCCTGCAATGCAACTACCATTCGCAAACTGAGAAATGCGCCATGTTATGACGCACCAAATGGCGAATATACCGCGCCCATACTTCGCCTGAACCAGGTACACTTCTCGTTGCGCGTTTAATTATCTTCACCAGGTCGTCTTCGTCAACCTTTTGGGTTCTCTGATTGAAAAAATGAGACACCGTTTAAACAAAAGCTCTTCTGTTTACATACCAGAAAATCAATATACCCCAACCAAAGTGTGCGCAGTGTTTGCTCTGCGTTCCCTTCGCCAGCGAAACGCCGTTTTTCAGCCTCAGTAATCGTTCGTTCGTACAATCCCCTAACAATGAAGGCATCCGGAGACTTGGCCCTTCTTTCCGCTGCAAGATACTGCATGTGCGCATCGAGAGAAGCCTTCAAGCAGAGCACTGATCAGCAGCGAGCACTAGGTCAACGGGACGCTCCCTTACGAGTGAGAGCTCCAGAGGCTCGCGCCGTTCGTACGCCTTGACGGCACGGGAACGTAGCTTCGAGGCTGACACGAGTAGTGATTCATACGCTGTCGCCGGTCTGTACGCTGTGGTAAATGAGGAATATGATTGATAAGTATCTTCGTGACCTTGCGAGTAAAAGGGATCAGCCATATGAGGGAAATACGAATAGATTTCATCACAACTCACCCGCGTGTGGTTGCTGAAGACGCGCCAGATGAAACTCTTCGACGTGTTGAATGAGCTCCGACCTGTCGCCTGCAATAAATACGTGTGATATCCAGAGAGCTGCACGTACCTTTCAGCAGGGGAAGCCGCCTCGATCACCTCTAGCTCCCAGTCTCGTTGCAACTCCCAGAGGTATCGACTCTTTCAGCCAAACGTCAGATCACGCTACACCGTATAAGAGATGTGGTTACCTTGCTCAGATGACCGGTACCTTTAGAAACGACTTCCGAAATGGCTTCGCGGGTCCATGCGGTGGTGAAGTAATCGCCCAGACCCTCCGGTGGCACCTCGAGCGCTGCGAAATATGCGTGCCGGTCGACCAAGAATTCGATGTGTTTCTGCAAGATGGGAATAGCTGTAACAGCCCTCAACACACATGTTGGCGACGGGAAATGCTCACGCACATAGGTAGTCTGATTCGGCACGTACGTACAGCTCTAGCGCCTCCAAGACGTGGGCTGGGTTCTCCAGGTCTGCAGAAGACATTTTCGCCTCGATAAGGGGTAGCCATACGTCGTCCCCGACTGCAAGATAGCTGGCCACCATCTCCTGGGCTATCAAAACCTGTGCCTCCATGTCCAGAGAGCGGGCGAGATTGATGTGCTGAACATGGAGGTTGATGTTGAAAGAGTTGACGGATAGTTCGGTAAGCAGACTGGCGAGTGCGTCGAGGCCGTCGGTCGCACCCATGGCCGGTGGGGTCGGACTGTCAACAGGTTCCGTCGCCCTCCTTTCTCACTCTTTGATCACGTGAGTTGTTTTGCCAACAACCTACAAGACTACCCAAGACAGCACCACGCACCCGACCCCACCCGGTGTGGTCACATCGCCCAATGTCTTAAAGCTTAAACTCGGATGACGAACCACCCAGTGGCGCAACCGCCACTCCCGGATCCAAAAGATTTCACAAAGCCAAGGTCCACTACTCGGCCCCGCGCCGATTTTCCCTTACCCCCTTTTTCCCCCCATAAGCACACGTACATAAACCTACCAATGCCCACCCCACACACCCATGCCCACCACACGTACCTACCGCCCATAGGGCCCTCTTCTTTGCCGATAAGACCCGAGAAACATACATTCAGCACTAGACACGTACTTAGACCCACGCATGTAAATGTCCAGCAAGGGGCGTAACGCTCCACAGGACAATAAACGAAGAACACAAAAAAAAAAAGCCTTGGGGACATTTTCAGCGACTTGAAGAGCCCTCCGAGTCGGAAATCCTTGTGCTTACTGCCTCTGTGCTCCGGTCAGCAGAGGCAGGCCACTGGAATATCTGTATGCATTGGTAGGCGCGACCTGCCCCATTTACAGCTGTGATCGACTATAGATAGGTCTGGCTGAGAAGGTGGCATTCCCTCGTCTCAAACCGGGGATAGCGCAGTGGTCAGCTCACATGAGAGGTGCCGTCAGGTGTACGTTGTGCACAGATCCGCTCGCAGCCCAACAATTGTGAACACCGACCGGATTCATAAACTTTGACCCTCTCGAATTGTTGTTGCGGGCAACCTACTCGCCTGTCGTGCCCCGCACCGAAGAAGAACAAAAACCAGCTCAGATTTTCCCGAGTCGGAGTTGCAGCTGTCGAGGAATGGCTGAGCGCTCCATTTTTGTTGTCATTCACACTGCCGGTTTGGTAGCACACAGCAACGACCATACCGTTCTGGACGATGCTCACCGGACCAGAGCCAGGTCTCTCTCGTCGCTGTCACCCTCGGATCCCACTCTTGCCGGTCCGCACGGTGCTATGTCATGTGTGACTGCTCCTGTGGCTTAGGAGTCGTTCATGTGGACCCATAAAAGGTCGCATGGCGTGCAGGTCTTTTCTTAATCTCTGATTTCTGGCAAACTGCCAGCCCACGGGCATGCCTTCGACCCTCAGGCGCTCTCGTCGCCGTGAGCTGGTCCTCACCCGTTCTTTCACGAAAACTATCCAAGACAAAGTACAGCCTGAATCGTACGTGTAAACTGACCTGCATTTGCTGAACACATCTGACCCTTACAAGACTCCTGACAGATGACAAGAGCTGCAGGACGCTCTTTGCAAACCGTTCCAATGTTCATCTTCATACCGCCCTCTCCTCCAAACTCGAGACATCTACTGGCCCCCCGCTCACGTCACGCCCATCTATGCTACTCTCCCTCTATCATAGTGTGAACCCCCAGCTCCCCATACATCCAATCCATCGTCTCCCGCCTGAACTGCTCATGCATGTCTTCTCTCTTGGCTCGGTTGATGACGTGATGTTGCCCGTCCTCGTGTCTCACGTGTGTCATTCATGGAGAGCCCTCGCGTTGCACGCACATTCGCTCTGGCGGCGCGTGTCGCTCGCTCCCGATTCCAATCTGCACATGTGGAAAGAACGCATTTCTCGTGCACGGCTGTGCACGCTTGATGTCGCGCTCGCGTCCTCTCCTCGCTCAAAGGCCTTGTACGATATAGATATCGTGGCACTTCAAATGCATCTCCTCGCCCCCCACCTTTCTGCATTACGATCACTTGAAGTTCAATTCGACGCATACGCCCCGTACTTGTGGAATGCAGTGCTTGGTCCCCTATGTCGGCCAAGTTCATACCTTTGGAACTATCGATCTTCCAATGGTGCCGTAGACGTTCCGAAACTCGAGTCTCTGACGTTTCGGTATCCCCAAAATGACGATGTCAAAGAGTTCAGTCTCTTTGGTGGCTTTGCTCCAAAACTCGCTCGCGCTACGCTGGAGGGCGTACGATTGACGTGGCACCCAGAATTATTTGGGAATCTCTCGTTCCTGGACTACACACATCACGGGTTCAGTCACGGGGAAGTGACCGTCAAGGAGATTTTGTCCATGTTACAGATCTCCTCTCGAGTCAGGGAGCTCAAGCTGTGCTTTCCTCGCAAGGCTACAGCTTTCCAGGTGTTACACCTCCAAAGGCCGCAGATTGGCGACGATATCGTTGCCTTGCCTTTTCTCGAATCGCTATCACTTTGTGTAGGCGATGAGGACTCGGATATCCCATCCGAGCTCAGTGCCATACTTTCGCGACTATATGTCCCAAAGCTCTTGAATTTATACTTGCAAGACCCTTGGGCAGCTGCACCTGGTTCCTCAAGTCAACCTCTTAGATCATTTTCTGCATTGTCCTCGTTTATTGACATTATATGCCGCACCTTCATAAGCAGCTTGACGGCAGAAGGTCGCTGGGTAGAGCCCTCGTTGCTGTCTGGACTCGGGGCACGGCTACCGACATTGATGTCTATTTACATCGGAGACATGGTAGCTTCCAGGGGGTGAGTGAAACGTAGGGTGGGGAACAAATACTTGCTACTGTTTTCTGATAGCATCCACGAACTTGTTTTGATACCATAGCCTCTCGCACGGACGGTCTGTCTGTTGGTCGAGTATCAGATTCGTACTTGCCTGACCGCCTATATCGTGTTAATGTAAATTGTAATAACATCCAAATGTACTTGATGTTCGTTTCCCTCGGGTTCTGGAAGGGTGATGCGTTCTACCAGTTTCCGGCACGTCGGACCGACCGATGCCGCGAGATGTCGGTATTCGTGTCTGGTGACCCACACTGCCTCGGGTTATCTTGTATCAGTCCTCCCATCAGCCATGACTTCCCCGGCTGAGTTCACACTGGAAAAGCTGTACGACCTCGGTGGTCTGGTTGCCCTCGTGTCCGGCGGTGGCACCGGGATCGGGTTGATGATTGCTCAGGGGCTGGCCGCCAGTGGCGCACGCGTCTACATCACCGGACGTCGACTGGTGGTCCTCCAGAACGTCGCCGACTCCTGGAATAGCAGCAAGAAAGATACCATGGGCTCCATCATCGCGTGAGATTTCAACTGGTCGCGGTGGTCGCGCTCGCACGTTCATACCCGTCATTTTGGGGCGATAGGCTGCAGATGGATACCACCAACAAGGACGATATCCAACGGGCCGTCAAGAAGCTCCAGGATGACGAAGGAAAGCTGCACGTCCTCGTGAACAAGTTGAGGATCTGTGTGTTGCTTCCGGCCGATCTTGATCGTTGACCGCTTCGCCACAGCGCCGGTCAGTGTGGCCCTGTCTCATCTGAACTCAACAAGCCATCGCCGACGGCGCCCAAAAAGGCGGATGAAATCAGTCAGTACCTCTTCCACAACGAGTCCTTTGAAGAATGGTCCGCGCTGTATTCCATCAACACGTTCTCCATATTCTTCATGACCGTGGCCTTCCTGGGGTTGCTGGACAAGGGGTCTCGGGATAAAGCCGGGTTCACCTCGAGCGTGATCAACATCACGAGTATAAGCGGACTGACCAAAGTCGCGCAGCAACACGTGCGGCGTCGCCCCCTTTCCTTTTGCCGATCTGGTCGTGACGTGATTCGTTAGTTTTGTTATAACAGCGCAAAGGCGGCTGCTTCGCACCTCACCAGGATGCTTTCCACGGAGTTTGCCCTTCGAGGTATTCCCGTCCGCGTCAATGCGATCGCACCCGGCGTGTATGAGAGCGAGATGACGATGGACGTCATTTCGGGTCAAGAAGAGACGGACGCGGTGGCCATGCCTATCGTGTCAGTGCCTGCCAAACGGCCCGGAACGTAAGTCTGCCCCCGTTCGCGAGCTGCACCGAACCTCATCACTGCATACAGTGCGGTAGAGATGGCTGGCACAGTTGTATACCTCGCATCGCCTGCCGCGGGGTATATGAATGGTCAGGAGTTGGTGATCGATGGGGGTTATCTAGCAGTAAACCCTTCTCGAATCTGAACAACAGTGGGAGGATCTAGCGTAGCAGAGAAGCGAGCTACTAGTGAGCTCACAAAAAACGTAGTGGAGCTACATTGCACCATCACACGCGTGCAGCGAACGCTCGGCTCGTGCGGTGATCTCCACTGGACCGCCATCGGATCGATTGTGAGACTTTGAAGCGACTTGCCCTCGATCCCCGGAATGACACAAACCTTTGACTGCATCGTTGTAGGTGGTGGACACGCAGGCGCCTCCGCTGCGTTGTCCGCGGCCGAGGCAGGGTGCAAACGCGTCTTGATCGTAGAGAAAGCCCCGAAAGAGTGGGTCGGCGGGAATGGCTACTTCACTGCGGGTGCTTATCGCACCGTCCACGCTGGCCTCGCGGATCTCCTCCCCATCGTCATCAACGTGACGGCCGAACAAGCCGAAAAGATCGATCTGGAGCCTTACACTGAGAACGCCTTTATCGGCGATATCATGCGTCTCGGGGAGAACAGGCCAAACGCGGAGCTCGTCAAGGCTGTGGTGGAAAATTCGAGGGGTGCGGTGCGATGGCTCGCAGAGACCGTCAAGGTACCGTTCATCTTGGCGTTTCACAGACAAGCGTACGAAGTGGATGGGAGACAGAAGTTCTGGGGAGGCTTGGCACTGAGCGTGCAGGATGGCGGCAAGGGGCTCATCGGGGCGGATTCGAAAGCTCTTCAGCAGCGGGGCATCGAACTATGGTTTGATACGCCCGCCGTCAAACTTATCACAGAGGACGGCACCGTGACGGGGGTCGTGGCACGAAAGGATGGAGAAGAAATCCCTCTCAAAGCACCCGCGGTCATCCTTGCTTGTGGTGGCTACGAATCCAGCCGAGAGCTTCGCGTGAAGCACCTCGGACCAGAATGGAAATATGCACGGGTGGGTGCTCGCACATGTCGTGCGAAACGATGGCTCAGCAGTCAACAGGTTCGTGGAACGCCTTACAATACCGGAGACGGAATTCTGATGGCGCAAGCTATTGGTGCGAAACTCGCCGGCGATTGGGGTGGATGCCACAGTACTTGCTGGGACGCAAGTGCGCCCACCGACTCTGGCGACAGGGAGCTGAGCAATCAATTCACCAAATCTGGGTACCCGCTGGGGATTATGGTGAACATCAACGGAGAACGGTTTGTCGACGAAGGACGGGATTTCAGAAATTACACATATGCAATATATGGGAAGGAAATCTTACTGCAACCGGAGGGCTGTGCCTTCCAGGTGTGGGATGCGAAGGTGGTTTCGTATCTTCGAAAGGAAGAGTACGGCGACAGTGTTGCGGAAAAGATCGTAGCGTCCACTATCGAGGCATTGGCTGACAGATTAGTGGACAAGGGGCTGCGAAGGAAAGAGACCTTCCTGCGGACGATCCGCAAGTATAACGATGCGGTCCACCAACATCGCCTTGAACATCCACACACCATATGGGACCCAGCTATCAAAGATGGCATGTCAACCCAATCCTCTAAGTTGTCGCTAACACCTACCAAGTCTAATTGGGCCCTCCCAATCGAGGAAGGGCCATTCCTGGCCGTCAAAGTCGCCTGTGGCATCACATACACGTTTGGTGGTCTAGCGATTAATCCGGAGACAGGTGGTGTATTATCTGAGAGCGGGGAACTTATCCGGGGTTTGTTTTGTACCGGTGAAATGGTTGGGGATCTTTTCTATAACAACTACCCAGGGGGTAGCGGACTGGTGGCAGGCACCGTGTTCGGGATGAAAGCAGGTCGCGCAGCGGCGAGACTGGCCAGCAGCAGCACGACGATGCTTAGATATTGACCTAACAAGATTAGCACAGGCACAGCTAATCGTGGATCATCATGCAATCCCCTATTCCTAAAAGTCAAGACTCGGCCATCCTATTGATTCATTGCCGAGGCAAGATATCTTGCGATGTAGATTGTTGGTAGCACTGTTCTCCATCTCTCGTTCCAATGCAAATTCACGATGTAGATCGGAAGAACCACTCGATTATCCCGCGCGCACTTTCTTCCTTGGCCCACCCTTGCAAAAGAAAAAAAAGTTAATGCGAGGTCGGATCCATGCAGAGAAACTCACGTGCGTGGGGGACATTTGGGTCACCGCGAACAGCAAATCCGTGAGATACACCCGAGAAAACCTGGAAAAAGTAGGTTGATTTGTTACTGATTAAAATATCCTCGGCACGTCTCCGAGCCTCGAGGGGAAATGCGAAGTCGCTTTCTGCTGACGGGTCGGCAAAGGAACGATGGAGAACCGGTGTTGAATCTCACCCGCACACGAAAGCAAGAGGGGCCCTGTTTCAGTGTGGGCAAACGGAACTCAAACATGTTCTCTGGATGACGCACTGGCGAGCCTTAGGAAATGACTGTCCTCGAGGAAGCCAGGATGAGCAATAGCACCTACATGGGATGCCAGTTGAATATCACTGTTTGCATTGCCTACATAGAGAAAGATGAAGACCTGCTGAGATGGACCCATCCGCGGCCAGCTCCAAGACGAATGGCGCGCCGAAACAGTAGCCTACAGGTACGAACCATCGGCTTGTTAATAAAGTTCTGTGGAGTGCGATTCTACGGGACACTTGCCGGCCGCAACGTACTTGGTCGTTCCAGTCCCTGCACAACAAAAGCTGCTTTGCAGCGTGTCAGAGCAACATAACGGCGAAAGAGCTCTACCATGTGCCACTTTCACTTGTTCGAACCATTTTGGGAATACCTCCACCGCTGCGGCACGCGCTTCCAGAGACCATGCGACCTTGTCACGATCCGGTGGCAGGTTTTGGACGGGAACCCCAAAGAAATAGTCTGGTCCGAGAACGATGAATCCTACGTTTCCCTCGTCATCGGCCGCTCGCAGCACGCACATTAAGTGAGGCTGACATACCCTGGGAAGCGAAGTAGTCCTGAAGTAATTTGTTGTTGATGAACAATGGTCCATAGGCGTCTGCGAGGAATAGGAGGACTTTTCTGCAAGGACCGGGCACTGCTGGGGGCTCGGAGATGTAAGTATCAAGCCCGCCGAGTGGTTCGATGCGCCCTTGAGGAGAGCCGGTGTGTTGGACGCCAGTCCAGCAACACGCGCTAGGGGGAGCGGCGAGGGGCATGTTAGAACCTGCCAAACAATGAACCGCATGGCACGGTGTCGGAAATGTACTATACTGTACGACGCAAGTGCTGAGGTTGCCTCCGCCGTGTTGAACGACAGCGGTCAGTTGCACACGCCGCAGACACGGTGTTGCTGACAGCTTCGGTCATCCAGCGCCTGATCTGACCGTGGCTTATCGCTCGTGTAGCCGCTCAGAGTGCGTTCTCTGACTGCATCCATCCCGCCCCGCTGAAGGACAACAGCGGCTGTTTGGCACCGGAGGCGTGCTATTTTGAGAATGGCTAAACTGCTTTTGTAAATTTAGCCGTTCGCCAGAGGAGCCTGCGAAACGGCTGCCAGCTGGACGGTGCTCCACCAGCGTTGGGTTCCTCGTCCGCTGGCGCTCTCGACATGTCCACCGACCGAGCCTCGTCCCAGCCCGCTCCAAACGTCCATCGTCCCCCCACGTTCCGCGATGTCGTCACTGCTGCACTCGCCGCGAACAACAATGGTCCTTGGCATCAAACCGGGGCTCCATCTGGCAAGGGCGTTTCTCAGACCCCGGCTCATGGCTCACAGCGACCCGCCTTGCACATAGCAACTTCCCCCCCGTCCGCTCCCAGGGCCTCTCGGCCCACTGCCCCCAACACTCCCTCCGCTCGGACCGGTCCTCCCCGGTCTCTGTCATATCAATTTACCCCTTCCAGCTCCCCCATCGGCCCTTGTTTCTCTCCCGATGACGGTCAGCAGGACGTCGGAGAATCGTTCGCACACCCTCATTTCGTCTCCCAGCAGCTTCGCTCCCATCGGCGGCAGTCCACTTTTCGCAGCGCCATGGAGTTGGTCGGTTCAAGCTTTGACAAAGACTCGACAGACAAGAAAGGAAAGGCCCGTGAGACTAGGAGCCAAGACGAGGGTCGCACATCCACAAGATGGTTTGAGCCATCCACCGATGAAAGGCCTGCTGTTGTCTTCGAGGAACCTCCGAGTTCAACCATACATCCCAGTAGTCCTTCCAGATACAACTGTGCTGGGTCTGTCAAACAAGACGATATCCAGCCCAAGGACCCCGAGAAAGCAGATGTCCACCCCCCGAGGTCAATGAAACGTTCTGCAGGCTCGGACAAGTGGGGCAGGTTACGTGCACTGATCCCATCCGTCATACGACAATCGCCTTCCTCAGCTACAACGCACACTGTCGCACCACCCGGTGTCAACATCATCGACGAACTCATTACCGGCGGTCTGTCCAACTTGATGCTGGGCCTTTGGTTCGAGCGGGACGACAAGGGCCATCGACGGGTCCCGGCTTTACTTCACCGCCTTCGTATCCGGATCACCGATAGCCTACATCCACTACACCCATACAAAGCCGTATTCCGCATCGAATGTGAATATGCAAACGGTGCTGCTCGATGGGTCATCTACCGCCAACTCCGAGACTTCCTCTCCTTGCATACCCATTACACCATATCTAATACATTCGGCAGCCGCAAAGACAAGCTTCCAGAGTTTCCGCGAACCAGTATGTTTCTTCCACCCGAACCCCATCCCCCTTTTAATTGCAGTATTCCAGGTCTTCCGTACCTCAATTTCCTCAAAATGGGGGGTGGTGGAGCCCAAGTGCGTCAGGCCGATTTCGCATTGTTGCAACGTGAAGCTCTAGAATACTATCTTATCAAACTCACTCGCGCCGTGGTACGTTGCTGCAACTGTAGACATATCATTCTGTTCATGACGTTGGCTGCTTGTCAGATGTTCCATCCATCATCAAACAGATTATCGGGGTTTCTTGAAGTCAGCGCCTTGTTCATCACCCTTGCGCAGTCAGGCGGTGTCCAATATAAAGCAGGTTTTCTGCATCTCGAAACATCCAGAAATAACCCTGGCCCTGGACGCAAAGCCACAAGTAGAAGGGATCGAAAGCGGTCTCGCTGGTGTGCTGTGCGGGAGAGCTATCTAGTTATTCTCGAGGAGCCCGGAGAAGTTTGTTGCATATCTTTTTGATGGATTGCTTCTCATCAACAGAATAGGTGGCTGTTTTGGATGTATTCCTCTTGGACTCAGATTTCAAGATTGTACGTCCAACCCGTTACTATCGCAAAGGACTCCACCTCCTCCGTCCAGAACCCGCGGACAGGGAATTTCATACTGCCGAACGGATGCACGAAGTCGTACCTCAGCGGACAGATGTTGACCATACTTCAGCCATGGGTTCTATCTCTGGCGGATTGACTGGAGCTCCCCAGCAATCGATACCGACTGTGGAAGATGGTAAGAACCAAGGGAACAAGTCACCTCCCCGACCTAGTCATGTGCGATATGACTCGACGTCTTCCGGAAGTTCAGTCGCATCCAACTTTTCACCCTCACCAATGTTGGATCCCTCTACGCACGTTAGGCCCCTTCAAACGTCGCAACGTCAACAAAGTGGGCAGGAGCAGAGTCAGCAGCAGGACCAAACGTTGATGGAGATTGAGCAGCGGAGGCGAAGGAAGCGTTCACAGGACGTTTCAAAGCACACATTTTATGTTGAGAATTCGCAAATGCGATTGAAACTATTCGCGAGGAATGAAGTAAGTACGCTGTCGAGACCCTCAAGGCACGACTAACGCTACGCCTTTCTAGCGCCAGATGTTACAATGGATCACTGCGTTGGAAAAGGCTGCGGACACATGCCAATTTGCGAAAAGCAATCGGTTCAGTAGCTTTGCACCGATCCGGATGAACGTGGCTGCGCAATGGCTTGTAGATGGGGTCAGTTTGTTACCATGATGTTTTCTTTATCCACTGATTAGACCTCGTCCCAGCGCGACTATATGTGGAACTTGTCGAGAGCGCTCACAAT
>JBBPLV010000602.1:0-16580 GCA_038089975.1 Boletellus ananiceps | reverse complement strand
GACCGGAAGGTAAAGCATAGGAACGGAACGAAACATCGGAACGAAAGGTACGAACCAGGTATACGCTCGGAAGGTCCAAGGAACGCCTACACAGCACTGGTAAGTCGCATGAAACGATAAGAGGCCTGCAGAACGCGTGTTGCAACCGTAGGGAACACCGGTTCCCTACACCGGAAAGGTCGCGTCGTCTAAGAAAGAAGGCAAAGTAGTGGGATTGAACAAAGAGAAATGATATCGCAAACTGTAGACCGCATCAGTAGTTGTAACAGCATCATGATTTGATGACATGTGTTGGGTTGCCCCAGAGTTGAACAGGATTGGGTGAGCAGAGTGGCATTGCTCGTTCGTGAGTAGTGCATGGTTGATAGTGGTTACACATGGTTCATCGTCTTCACTGCTCTGGCTCTCATTCCAGCATTCATTCATGTGTGCAAGCCACATACCATCAGGCTTGCTGCTGCTATCAGCATTTGCTGTTGTGGCCTTCTCTATGCCTTTTCCTTTGCTGGACCTTTGGCCTGTTTGCTTGTCTTTCCTGCCCTTTCCACATGACCTTTTGTTGCTTTGCTCCCCTTCGCCCTTGGCATCATTGTTGCCATCCTCATGTTTGCCATGTCAGTTTTGTCTGTACAAAGGCTTCTTGTCTGATGCATTATAGGTGCTGTTGTCATTGGTGGTAGACGACTGGGACGTTTGTGACTTCTTTGACTGTCACGTTTGGTGTTGGTCCCATTCATCAGTGATGGTTTTGACAATGAGAGTGGAGGTGAGGATTTTTGAATTGATATCAGCAGAGGTGATCAATGTGGTGATAGATGGTTCATAGGAGGGTGGAAGAGAGCTAAGGATGATACCTCCAAAGTCTGCATCCATGATGAATTCATCCATGGCTGAGAGTTCCTCATATATGGTGTGGAGCTTTTCTAGATGCTCATGCATGTTCCCTTTCTCATTACAGCACATAGCATTGAGCTTTTGATGAAGATATATTGCGACAAGCTTTGAACGTTTCTGGAACATATCTCACAACTGTTTCCAGAGGTCTGCAGCAGTTGCCTCGTGGTGAATCTGCATGTAAGGGAGTTGGGGATAGTGTTGACAATGGTACTGCAAACCCAAGAGTCCTTCATTTCCCATTTGTCATACTTGTCAGAGTGCTCATCAATAGTCTTGAGCTCCATGGTGTCTGGTTTCCACTTTGCATCTTTTCCTCTCTTTGGATCAACAGGAGGTGCTGCACAGCCATCCAGATACTTGTAGTACCCTTTTGTCTTCACAGCAGTCTTGACCTTGTCTCAGTAGGATACCCAGTTTCTGTCATCAACCTTTAGTTTTGGGAGGCACATATGGTCTTCTCTGTCAGACATTTTGACTCGAGCAGAATGTGTCAGTTAGTGGTAAGGGCCAGGGCTCATAACCTAATGGAGGTTATGGACTCAGTAACAGCAGGAGAAGTTACTATTAGACAAGTACCTAACAGAGGTTATGGATTGGTACATGTCAGTATAAGTAGAATACTAGTAATGGAGTACCTTACCTCAGTAACAGCAGGAGAAGTTACTGAGGTGCGGAAAGAAGTCTGATGTGAAGCTAACTACAGGCTTACATAAGCGAAAGGATTAGTAATGTACTGGTGTCATATTCCAACAGGGGCGACAATGGAGGTGGTGGGAGAAGTGTTGGTGGCTTGGACTCACTGTGGGTGGAAAGGATTGTTGGAAGACTGAGTCTGGGGGGTCTGTGTTACGTGGACTGCATACAATCCCTCAAGGCTATTGCAGATCCTATGATTCAATTCTTGAAACACTCGGATAGCATCCACTCTGTAGTAGGACGAAGACTAATCGAAGTCGGAAGCTCGCTATCCAAAGGTTGGACTCGTGGATGGCCAGAGACTGCACGTAGAATTGCGCAGAACTAGCTAGGGGACACGTATCGTACAGGGCACAGTTAAATACCTAGACAGAGCTGTACTTCGCTAGTTGTAGTAATTCCTGGTATAGTAATGAAGAGATGCCTAGTATGGGAATGGAGGTGATGCAGCATCAATAAAGAGATGATGCTGTAGGAGGGCTATGTGTCCGAGAGTAGAAAGTGGGGCATACCAAATGTAGTAACTTAAGAATCCCTATCCGGCAGCGGAAACAACGGGAATGCTGGAAAGATTGCATCATCTAGGAAGGAAGGCAAGGTAGTTGGATTGAACAATGAAGAGTGATAGCGCAGACCATAGACCTCATCAGATGTTGTAACATTACCCCCATCGTATGTCTGAGCCACCAGATCAGACCCTATCAGGTTGTGCGACTCCGAGAGTATCCGTCTCAGACAAGTAGTCGGATTTGCTCCCATCCACGGCCCCTGCGCAATTCGGCACACTGTGGCCTCGAAGTCCGCAGCGGATACAGTGTCGCTCAGGACAAGCGTACTGGGGGTGACCAGGTGTGGGGAGAAAGCAGTAAGGACAGAGGTAGTGGGGACAGGCTGTCCTATAGTGTGATCTCGAACTGCATTGATGGCAACTTGCCGCTCGATTTGCTCTTCGAGGAGAGGGAGAGACAGGGCTAGGGGATCAGAGTTCTCCATCTGTGATATCATGGCTTCCCAATCAAGCCAGAGTGCGAATTCACTGAGCCATGCGTCGTCGTCAGGGGGCTGGGGGAGGAATGGGGATGGGGGACATGGTAGAGGAGCGAGGTGGAGTGGAGGGAGGCTCTGCGGGGACGAAAGGGGGGATTGGAGTGGGTGGTCAGTCGGTCACGAAGTTAACGGTTGGGACAGGGGGATGTTGAACTGAAGATCCTGTTGTGCCATCTCCGGGGTGATCATGTTCTTCCAGCGAATTCCTTCACGAGATGACAGGGGCATCAGCCAGGTAATGGGCCCGTTGCTCATCGCTAAGGGATTGTAATTGTTGACGGAGGAGTGGGAGGTAGACGTTACGAGGAAGGAGGGCGATCAACTCAATTAACCCCACTTCTGTCAAGAGCTTGAAGAGCGTGTTTCGGGCACGACCAAGTTGTTGAAGGGTGTGGGTGGGGCTGAAGCAATGTTGGATCCCTAGGTCGGTCACAGTGTGGAAGACAGCGAGGGTCTTGATGGTCTGTCGGCGGGAATGAACAAAAAAGGAATAGAAACGAATAATCAAAGGCAGATAAGGGGAAAGGCAGAATAGGGGGAGGTGTTCTAGAGCGAGGACAGCACTGGGATTATCTAACAGATTGAATACGAAGGTGGAGCGATGAAATTCAGAGAGACATTCGGGTTGGAATGGGGGATTGTCATCAACAGATAGGGGACAAGAGAGAGTGGCCATATAGTATTTTTGAACTACCTGGAAAATTCGTCGGGCATACACTGCATCAAGGAGGGAAGAAATGGTTTCGGAAGAAGGTTACCAGCCAGAGGCATTCCCTCCCCACTGTCCTGCTCCATTGCTGGTATCAGGGAATGTCACTGCGAAATGCAGAGACCAGCCTGGTTCTGGTCACGTGGGTGGCTGTTGGTCCTGGGTGGGCTCATCAGCCCAGGCAACTGGAGGAGGGGGTTGGTGTTGGCGAGTGGGGATAGGGGCGAGGGTGTACTGGATGTCCACCTGGCGGTTGAGAATGTGCCGATGGGTGTCTCAAAGGCACAGAAGAAGTAAAAGTAGAGGTAAGAAAATGAAGGAGAAATAGAGAGTGAGAAGATTGAGGGTCTGGGGGGAAAGGGAAGACATATTATAGAGTATTTATGAGAGGGGAAGGTACTACGGTCTCATTCTTCTTCGTCCGGTTGGAGGGAAATCCTTGGGTCAAGAAGCTTTATATTCCATTAGTAGTGTGTGGGAATTTCCTAAGTTGCATTCCGGTTCCCAGGTATTTTCGGTGGAGGAATATCCTTTCCATGTGACCAAGTACTGCCTTCTTGCTGCGGAGCCCCTGTGGCCTAAGATCCGCGCCACTTCATATTGTTCTTCGCCATCGATTTGATCTGGCGGGGGATTGATAAAGTTTGGGCCATGTTCTGCAGTCTCTAGATAGGGGGTCAGGAGCGAGGCATGGAAGACCGGGTGGATTCTCCAAGTTGGGGGAAGGCGTAGTTGGTAGGCAATGGGGGAGATAACTTTCTCTATTTCAAAGGGGCCTTCTCGTCGAGGGGCGAGTTTTCGAGATAGATAGTGGAGCTTTAGATTTTTGTTATCAAGCCAAATGCGATCTCCGATCTTCCATAGTTTGTAAGTTGTGTGGATATGTTCCTGCATCTTCTGTTGAGCCATATGATGGGCCTGCTGCGCCTCATCTCTAGCTTTGGCCAAAAGGGTAAGTCTCTGCTCGAGAGTGGGGATGAAGGTTTTTCCGATGGCAGGATAGGATCGGGGTTCATACCCGAGCATGAGAGAGAAGGGGGATTGCTTGGTCACAGAGTGTGCTGCGGAATTGTGCGCGAATTCAGCCATGGGGAGGAGATCAGCCCATAGGGATACATTTCCTTGGCAAAAGATACGGAGGTAAGTTTCCAGTTCCTGGTTAACCTGTTCAGTCTCTCCATCAGTTTGTGGGTGGTACACTGTGGAGAGTGCGAGGTCATATTCGAGCAAGCGGGACAGTTCTCGTGCGAACGCAGAGGCAAATTGGGGACCGCGATCGGAGATGCAACGTTCGTGCAGGCTGAATCTAGGGAAAACATGTTGGAAAAAGAGCTGGGCTACTCCCTTGGCGTCGATGTCCTTTGTACAAGGGCAGAAAATCACCCCCTTTGTAAGGCCGTGGTCGACCACGACCATCACAGAATCAAAACTGCGAGACAGGGGCAACCTGGTAATGAGATCGACCGAAAGGGACTGAAAAGGATGGGTGGCAGTGCTCGGGATTGGCCGAGCCAGCGGCACAGTTGAGTGGGTCAGCACCTTATTGGCTTGACAGGTGGCACAGCCAAGAAGGAATTTTCGCATGTAAGTGGAAAGACCCAGCCACCAATAGTTGCGCTGCAACAGGTGTACCATGCTGAAAAAGCTGGGGTGCCTGGTGGCAGGTGCGACATGGAGGTCAAGAACTAGGGTGTGGCAAGCGGCTTCCAGGATATACAGGTGACCCTTGAAGTAGAGCTGCCCATCGTCGAAATGCCAGTCAGAACGAGAAGCACGGGGGAGGATGGAGGAGCCTTGGTGCAGGGCAGCGAGTGCATCTACAACAAAGGGGTCGGCGGCGGAGGAGCGGGCGATCTTGTCCCTGAGCGCAGCATTGATCAGGCGAACAAAATGGTCGGGAGGAAGGAGGGTGACATCCTGATTGTCATCAAGAGTGGAGATGTCAGGCAAGCGGGAGAGAGCATCAGCGGGGCCCATCTGGGACCCAGGGACATGGGAGAATACGAGGTTGAAGTCCTGGAGAAACAACATCCAACGAGCCTGACGTTGAGATGGTTTATGGGGTTGTTTAAAGTACGTGAGGTTTTTGTGGTCAGTGAGGATCGTAACTGGATGGGCGGTGCCGGTGAGGTATTGTTTCCATTCCTCAAGGGCACAGATGACCACGAGGAGTTCGTGGTCATAGATATCATAGTTCCATTCCTCTAGGGAAAAGGTTTTGGAGAGGTAGGCGCAAGGGTGTAAGTTGCCATTACCATCCTTCTGCATTAGGATAGCGCCAGAGGCGATGAGGGAGGCATCGGTCATGACCCAAAAGGGGGAATCAGTGTAAGGGAGGTGGAGGACTGGCCACGAGAGGAATGCTTGCTGAAGGGAGCGAAAAGCAGTGTCACAACTCGAGCTCCAGTCCCAGGCAACCCCTTTCCTTGTAAGATCATGGAGCGGCCAGGCAAGGGAGGAGAAATTGGGAATAAACTTTCGGTAGAAATTGCAGAAGCCGATGAAGGATCAGACCGCTTTAACAAACCAGGGAGTCCACTCTTGGATGGCCTGTAGCTTAGTAGGGTTGAGGGTGACCGCTCCAGGATGAATAATCATTCCGAGGTATTCGACCTCCGAGACATTGAAGAAACATTTTGATAGTTTTAGGAAGAGGTGATGCTCGTGCATTCGTTGGAGGACACGTAGGGTTCGTTGGTGATGGAGCCGGGGATTGTCCGCAGTGTGGATGATAAGATCATCCATGTAGATGAGGAGCCACCCTTCCGAGATCATGTCGCAAAAGATGTCATCCATGAGGGCTTGGAAAGTGGGAGGAGAGTTGCACAGGCCAAAGAACATGACCGTTGGTTCATAGAGCCTGAGGGGAGTGATGAAGGCCGCTTTCCAGGTGTCCGAGGCTTTGATATAGACGTTATTATACCCCCAGCAGACATCCATCTTAGTAAAGAGGGATGAATCTTTGAGCTGGTCAATGAGGTCGGAGATTAGTGGCAATGGATAGGCATTTTTGACCGTGTGTTGGTTGAGGTATCTGTAATCCTGACAAGGTCATAATCCTCCATCCTTCTTTTTGACAAAGAAAAAAGGGGAGGCCTGGGGGGATTTAGACGGTTTGATCTTGCCGGATTTTAGATGTTCGTCAACGAACGCCCTGCATGTAGCTAACTCCGCAGGGTTCAAGGGGTAAGCTTTGGCGACTTTCGGGACAAAGTCGTTGGTGAGATCTATGGCGTGGTCATAGGGGCGCGAGGGAGGTAGCTCCCCATCTTTTGGTTCTTCGAACACACTACGAAATTCCTCATACTCTGGCGGGAGAATGGCTTCTGTCCTGGTAGCTTGTTGGGCCAGCTCAGTGGAGATAGTAGCCTTGGCAATAAGCTTGGGTTCCGGAGACATCCCAAGGTAGCAGAGGAGATATCGTTGTTCGACCAGGTCCTTGCGAGGAGGCTGTGGTCGAGAATTTTGGATATGAATCTGACTAGTCGTCCAGTCAATGGTTGGGTTGATCTCTTGCAGCCAATTCATTCCTAGGATGACCTTCTCTGTTCCGCAATTGATGATCAGGAAGCGTTGTCATTCAGTCCACAACCTGTAGGTAACTTTGAGGACCACATACTGTTGGATAATTCCGTTTTTGTTCTCGGAACCATCCACATTATGGGCCCGGATGGGTTGGGGTAGTTGTCGTGTCTTCCATCCTTTGAGTCATACGAGATACTTGTTGATAAAGCATCCGGTCGCTCCACTGTCTACTAGTGCAGAGATTTCAACAGTTTGGGTCGCATCTGATTCATGTAGGCGAATGGGGAGTTTGATTGCTCTAGAGTGAGGGCCTAATACGAATACAGGTGCGACAGAGAGGGGAGGTAAAGACATTGGCACTTTCCTCCCAGTTAAAAATCCTGCAAAGTATCAAGGACTTGTACATCCTGCTCTTCGGTGGTACAGGTATGAAGGATGTGGAGCAACTCGTCTCTGGGCAGATCCAATTGTTGGATTAACTCCCCAAGGGCATCTTCCCTGGTTTCAACGACCTTTACCGTGTGTGGTTTGGTGGAGAATCTCCTGGGACGCAAGTCTCCTCTCGGGTGATTGGTGGTGCGACATCCTACCCAGTGACAGATGAAGCATTTGTTGTTCTTCATATGCTCAGCTCGTTCTACCGGGGTAAGGCGGATTGCATCAACATCCATAGCATAGGGGTCTCGATGGTTGTTGGAGCTTCTGGAAGTGGGAAGAGGGATGTAATTCTTTCATTCTTGGATCTTCCTGAGGCGTCGTATGTTCTCGTCGAACACATGTGCCTTTTTGATCCAATCCCTCCATTTCTCAGGTTAGGGATTCAAAGTGGCCATCATGTTGGCCAACCGCTCGTTGACTCCTCGTCGTAGAATGTCGATCAGGATCTCGTCATGTCCTGTTTCCAATTTACTCCTCATTACCTTCAGCTCGAAGGTCGTGACGTAGGTATCAAAGTTGCCCCTTTGGAGTCTCCCGGATAGTGTTTTCTTGCTTTCATCTTTAAAGTCATTCTGCTTTAGTTCATATAGCTCGTTCTGAGCTCTCTCTTGTTGTCCTGTTGGAACGAAGGAGTCCTGAAATGCCTCTCGAAAGTTGGTGAAGGTGGAGTCCATGACTTTTGGGTACCAGGTCTCAGCGAATGCTGCAGCTCGTCCTTTATTCATCTTGTTGAGGCAGGTGAGGATTAGGAGCGAGTCATTGTCATAGATGTCCTGATTAACGGTGAAGAAGGCAGTCATGGCTAGCATCCATCTAGTTGCGTCTGTGTTGTTTCCATCGAAGTCTCTGGGCAGGGCAGCCCGAAGTTCCCCTTTTTTGTGGTGGGTGGTATCTGCCATTGGTACATCCTGCTGTTCCTCGGTTGTGTCAGTGACTAGTACTACTGGTGAGAGAGCTGGAGCGGGTGTAGCCAGAGGGGCTAGCGATGTGTGTTCAAGGATAGTTTCTGGAGTTACCGACTGTCGTCTTCTTCGTTCTCTGAACAGGAGGCTGGGAGGGGGTGGTCTGGGTGCGTTGGATGGACCAGCGATACGCCTGGGGAGTGGGGAATTTGTTTGGTAGGGGTTTTCGAAGGGTCTAGGTTCCATTGGGGTTACGCTAGGCATGGGCTCGTCTTTGAAGAATACTTCCTCGTGCTCAGTTCCTTCCTCGGGTTCCGGGGAAGATTCGTCCTCTCTTGGAGTTCGGTAAGACGTGGTGTCGGGGTGTTCGCCCTTCTGCTAGAAAGCAGGGGCAAAGGGGAAAGCTAGTTCTTTTGTTACGTGGACTGCATACAATCCCTCAAGGCTATTGCGGATCCTATGATTCAATTCTTGAAACACTCGGATAGCGTCCACTCTGTAGTAGGACGAAGACTAATCGAAGTCGGAAGCTTGCTATCCAAAGGTTGGACTCACGGATGGCCAGAGACTGCACGTAGAATTGTGCAGAACTAGCTAGGGGACACGTATCGTACAGGGCACAGTTAAATACCTAGACAGAGCTGTACTTCGCTAGTTGTAGTAATTCCTGGTATAGTAACAAAGAGATGCCTAGTATGGGAATGGAGGTGATGCAGCATCAATAAAGAGATGATGCTGTGGGAGGGCTATGTGTCCGAGAGTAGAAAGTGGGGCATACCAAATGTAGTAACTTAAGAATCCCTATCCGGCAGCGGAAACAACAGGAATGCTGGAAAGGTTGCATCGTCTAGGAAGGAAGGCAAGGTAGTTGGATTGAACAACGAAGAGTGATAGCGCAGACCATAGACCTCATCAGATGTTGTAACAGTCTGGGGGGTGAAAGTGTGACACTGTTGGGCATTATGACCTTTCTTTTGACAATGAAGACAGAGGCCTTCTCAGAAACAGCAAGCTCGTTCATCAGGAGTAAGCTTCGAGATGCGGATCACATCGACGTCCATGGCATTGGGGTCCAGAGCAGTGGAGTGAGTGGAGAAGGTCAAGGGGGTTCTGTGTCCTTTTTTGAGAGTAGCGATGTAGGCTTTCTGGATACGGAAAGTCTTGGCTTTTTCAAGCCAATCAGCGATGGTGGTAGGGACGGTCATTATAGAGAGGATCATGATAGCAATTTGTTGGTCCAGTTCAAGGGAGAACTGGTTGATGAGGGTAGCTTGGTCAGTAATCCCAGCCTTAGCAGCGAGGTTTTGGAAATCTGTGATATACTTTTGGAAGCCGTCATCTGACCCTCCATTGGGATGTTTAAAGGACTTCTGAATGAGCTTGGACAGCTCCAGACAGGTGGTGGCTTTGGTGTTGAAGGGGTAGAAAGTGGACTCAAAGTTTTTGACAAACTTGTTGAAAGTTTTCTCAGCAGGGGTGATGGTAGTGTCAGCCATACAGTCATACCACATTTCTGAGAAGGAGACTCCTTGTCCCTTACTCATCTTATTGAGGGTTGTCATGACCTTGTGGTTGTCAGTGGTGTAGAGCATGGCATTGATGGAGAAGTAGGCCTTTATAGCCTTGATCCAGTGGATGACATCAGCTGGCTCACCCGAGAAGTCAGCAGGGAAGGCTGCTTTGAATTCAGACATGACAAAGGCTGGTGCTGGGATGACTGGGGGTACTGGGGCTGGGGGTTGGAGAGCAACTGGGAGTGCTGGGGCTGGGGGTTGAGGTGCTTGTGATGGGATGGGGGCGTAGGTACTAGAGGACGAGGCGAAGACATGACGACAATGGTGCTGTGGAGTGGGAGCTGGGAGTACTAGGATGAGATGATAGGAGGGCTTTTGGCTAGGGATATCCTTGTCAGAGGATTCTGAGGGTCTGATAGAATGAGACGTGATGACTGAGGTGTCCTACTCCTGAATAGGAGGGATGAAGGGAGATTCTTGATCTTTTGTTATGCAGGGGCATACCTCAAGGATGGGTGCTAGGACTGACTGAAGGGCAGGACACTCACAAAGAGGTACAACTCAGCCCTACAGGGATCAGGGGACTATATGGTCAAAGACCAGTCTGAGGACAAAGGACAAGGATGAGGACTGAGGACTCAGACTGAGAGGTGACTTGAGATAGCACTAAATTGCATAGATCAAGAATGGGGTACATGATCTGTAGCTAAGGTTTATATAGTTGGGATAACCATGCACAGACCAAGTACCATAAGAAGAAAGAACAAAAGAGAAGCTATAATGAGGAAGTCTGAGTTGAATTGGATGAGAACATAAGTGAGATGACTACAATGGAAGGATGGATACTTTGAGAACATTCCATAGTAGTAGGACATGAATGTAAGTGTAAACGAAGTGTCCAAGGACGTGAGAATAGGAGGAGCAAAGACAAGATAAGAGGAGGACATGTGGATAGAGGAAAGAAATTGTAACAGGTGGGCCTGCTAAGGGACTCTTCACACATGGGCAGGCCACTCTCTGCCATGAGGGGTATACACAAGAGGGCTCATGAAGGTCCTTGGTATGCATGAGCAGGCCCACATACTGTAGTCAGTATGTATTGCTCAGATCAATGAGCCAGTATGCAAACTACCCATTCAGATTGTTGACCCTGTGCAGGCCCATTGTGTGTGAGGGACAATATAGACAAAAGGGCTCAAGTAAGAATATATGCATGTGAATCAGACAGGGTGTGGGATGGCTGGGTGGCTGGACATCCAGAGGATCGGTTGGGGTGCAGGGTCAGAGGGTGACCAAGCACCAATGCAATTGGCCAGAGTGAGGGATGTGGGGGTGACTGAGCACCAATGCAATCAGTTGGGGTGAGGGGCATGTGGGTGACCGAGCATCAATGGGATAGGCCAGAGTGTAGGGTGGGAGGGTTACTGAGTACAGATGCTATCAGTTTGGGTGTAGGGTCCAATGGTGGCCAAGTACTGATAGTATCAGGTGGGGTGAGGGGTGGGAGGGAGACCAACACCAATAGCATTGGTAAGGGTGCAGTGTCTGAGGGTGGTCAAGCACTGACAGCATTGGCAGGGACAAGGGGTGGGAGGGTGGCTGAACACCAATACTATTGGCCAGGGTGCAGGGTCTGAGGGTAACCAAGCAGTGCTGTCATCAGTCAGGTGTAGGGTGGGAGGGTGACTGAACACCGATGGCCATGATCAGGGTGCAGGATGGGAGGGTGACCAAACACTGATGCCATCGGCCAGGATGTGGGGTCCAAGGGTGACTGAGCATCAACAGCCATGGTCAGGGTGAGGGGTGGGAAGGTGACTGAACACCAATACCATCCACCGGGGTGCAGGGTCCAAGGGTGACCAAACACTGATACCATTGGTCAGGGTGGAAGGTCCGAGGGTGGCTGGGCATTGATGGCCTCAGGCAGGGTGAGGGGTGGGAAGGCGACCAACCCCTGACACTATTGGCCGGGGTGCAGGGTGGGAAGGTGGCCAAATGCCAATGCCATCAGCCAGGGTGCAGAGTCCAAGGGTGACTAAACGCCAATACCATCAGTCAGAGTGCAGGGTTTGAGGGTGACTGAGCATCAATGGCCTCAGTCAGGGTGAGGGGTGGGAAGATGACCAAACACCAATGCCATCAGCTGGGGTGCAGAGTCCAAGGGTGACTAAACACCAATACCATCAGTTGGAGTGCAGGGTTCAAGGGTGACTGAGCATCAATGGCCTTGGTCAAGGTGAGGGGTGGGAAGGTGACTGAACACCAATGCCATTGGCTGGGGTGCAGAGTCCGAGAGTGACTAAATGCCAATACCATCAGTTGGAGTGCAGGGTTTGAGGGTGACTGAGCATCAATGACCTCAGTCAGGATGAGGGGTGGGAGGGTGACCAAGCATCAATGACATAGGCTGGGGTGCAGGATGGGAGGGTGACCAAACACCGATACAATCGGCCAGGGCATAGGGTGGGGGTGACTGGGCACCCATAGTGTGGGCTGGAGTGAGGACTGAACAAATATTCCTTGAACTGGATGGGATACACAATCTGGTAATGCAGACTGTATTTCTACCTCACTCCATATTCATCTTTGTCTAGCCTATCTAATGCTGCCAGCAGTACCTTTTGCTGCTGACAGAGTTTCACCCACCTTGTTGATGCTTCCACAATGTCTAAGAGAGCATTTACCATGTACTGCCTTACCAGCATATTGTTGTCCTGCAAGCTCTTCCAATTCTCCAGGTCTCGGCCTTCCTGCCCCACTAGGGCTGGGAACCTTGGCAGGAATTCGGTCCATCGAAATCTTGCCATATCAGCCTTCACTATATGATACAATCATTAGCTATTCCAGTCTAGCAGATTGTCTTTACTTACTGAGATCCAGAACCCCATCCAGGAAAACCATTTGATCAGATTTGAGAAAATCCAGCAGCAGTTCAATGTTCTCACAACCTGTACATCAATACTGATGATGAATCATAATTTAATGGATAATATGCAAATGAACTTACCAAGTGCAGTGAGCCACTGGGTGGCTTGCTGAAAATCTATCTCTGATCCCTCAGCCTCCAGAAACATCGGAGGGGGTGCAATCTGAGGCACCCCAGACATGTTGCTATGCGGATCATACCTGGATTGGTATGGTGTGCATTGGTTAGTATTGTGGTCCTTGTCACCCTCTGATGATGATGAAGCGATGCTGATGAGATCTTCCAGCAGAGCATCAGGCAGCCTGGCATTCACAATTGCTGGGTCAGGTGGAGGTGATGGAATTTTTACATTGCTGAGGATGAAATCATTCCAAAGAGACTGCCTGATCTGCTGGATGCTTGAGGGATCGGGATTGGCCAATCTGGCTTTAGAGGAGATTGGTGTCTGGCAGACTGCCAGATTTCTGCAATGAATGAGTGATGACATTGCTACTGACAATAGGGAATTTTCAGGATGACTTACCGTGGAGGGGATTATGGGTGAGCTAGCTGATCCAAGAGGCATCTCCTCGGGTTCGGGAGAGAAGCAATAGACATCAGCTTTATTTGAAACAGTCAGCCAGTGGGATCATTAATATATGGTGGGATGATACATACCAGGGAGGGTGAAGCAGACCTGTCTTTGCATGACTTCAGGAGGTTCCAATGCATGGAGCAGTGTTCAAACACCTTGAGGGCCATGAGAAAAACTTTAGTCAGCTTTTTCGGAAAGCTGTGTCAGACTGCTGGCAAGTGACGCCACCCATGCTACATGGTAACTGCTCCAGTCCAACCACCACCTCCACCTCCACACCCACAACCCCACTTCTCCTACCATACCAACATGTCCATCCCTGATTTTTCTATGTGATTTGTGCAAATGGCAGTCTTTGAGGCTGCGAACACCATCACCAATACCTTTTGACAGAAGGTGTTTGCTGACCTGCCAGCTCTGAAGAGGCTGACAGTATGGAGGGAGGTGATTACACTCTTTGAGGAGCAACTGGTACATCGTGAGATGGTCTCATTCATTCAATTTGTCTGATCTACTCTAGGAAATCATCTGCTCTTTTGCAGGGGACAGGATCATGATCCCACTCAGTGTCACCACCCTCAACATCGAGCTTTGGCACTGTGGGTCAGCATGGCCAAACTGGCATCGCATCATGAGACGTGACACCAGCTCACAGCCAGACCACCCATGGATCATCCTGCAGGAACCAGAAGCTGGCCCTGCCCAACCACTACCCTTGGGATCAGGGACAACCAATGTCCCCAGCACCATGCTGCCTCCAAGTCAGCTACTGATTACTATGGCCGCCAGCAGTGCCCTCCAACCAGTGCCAACCACCCCCCCTACCCCACCACCAACACAATCAGTAGCATCCAAGGAGCGGGTGATACAACCAAGCCTGCCAACTCACATTGCAAAGGTACCTGTAAAGGCAAAGGAGTTGGAAGAGATCACCAAGGACAAGGGTGAGGGAGTGAGGGAAAAGGTTGGGGATGATGCAATGCCAAAGGTGAAACCCGACAAGGTGAGTAAAGGGAAGGTCAAGCAGACAGAGATGGACATGGAGGAGGATCAGGAGGTTAGGGGCTGGCCGAGACACAGAGGAGCCGGCCGCACACAACCAAGCCACAGCAAGAGTCAGAGGAGATCAACCACCAACAGACTGTCTCCCCAGTGACCAACCACCCGCCAACCGCCTACCCATCTCCTGACACCATCCCCAGCATCCTCCCACCCAGCATCTAATACTGACCCAAGTTGTAAAAACTACACAAGGAGGGGCATCATATGCACTGCTGTCCCAGGGCGTGCTTGTCTGCAATACCATGACTCCAAGGTTTGGTGCAGCCACATGGCTGCAAAGCAAGGCTGATCTACTTCAAGGGCTGCTCCAAAGAAGCAGCAACAATCCTCAAGCCTGGCATGCTCCTCAACATCCACCCACCCTATACGCCCTCTACCGAAGCACAGGACATCCACATCCTTGACTGGTCAGGATGTCTCAGAATGGGTCGATGACTCCCCTACCAATGTGGTAGCATCTCCACCACCAAAGTGGCCATAGCCACGTTCATCAAAGCCCAAGCTGGCACCCACCCTGAAGAAGCATACGACTGTGAAGGTGGCCAGTCTGAAAGGAAGGGGGATGGGTAAGTCAACCATTATGCTCCCATTATACAGTTGCTAATCTACTTCAACTTATAGTATTTGATGGTGTCGTTATCGTGATACCAAAGGGATCAAAGGTTGTCCCAACTGCATCTGTGAGCCCCCTCCCCATCACCACCGCACTCCCAAGACTGCCCCAACCAGCCAACAGCACTGCTCTGAGCACGGAGGATGCACACACCATCAACACTGTGCAGCAGCTTCAGCAGGAGAACATTGCGCTTTGGCAGTGACTGTCAAGCATCAAGGAATGGCTAGTGGATGCAGAGGAGGCCCTCAAAATGTTTGGATGTGTGATGAAGGCAGGCTGGCTGATGGTGGAATGAGCAGAAGCAGCTGGTCCAAGCCAGCTTTGGTTTCCCTTTGATAGGGAGCCATCTGCCCAGCCTTGGTCAGCAGAGGCCCCTCAGCTGAGTGAGCTGGGTCTTGTGGAGACTGGGGAGGGGTTCTCTGCACCAAGGGAGCTGGAGCTTGGGAGTCAATGGTTGTTGGAGCAGTTTCTACCCTCAACCCTGCAAAGATCAATGCGGGCCACTGTTGAGGATGCCACCTCTGAGGAGCTGACACCTCTACCAACAACCCTGCCTGGCTGCCACCCTGTACTGCCATCGTTCCCCACACTGCACACAACTTTTGGATCTGCTCTCCTCCTACTTTGTATGTCAGGAGCTCCGCTATTCCACTCTTGGCCACCCACCCCTTCCTGCCTTCCAAGCCCAAGATTGTCCACTTCCAGACAAGCTCCATCGATGACCACTGCAGGACCCTCAGTGCAACCCAATGATAGTAAGGATGCCTACACAGCCTCAGGAGAAGAATTGGAGGATGCAGAAATAGAGGATGTTCATAGGGGGGCCTAGTCCAAGTGTTTTTGCACAACGTTGTATTGATGCAGATTGAATGTAATATATTTCAACTCATACAAATTGAAATGAAATGAGGACACATTGGAATTAGTAGGAGTATGAGTATGACTTCCTGAACATCATAACTTCTGTGTTCTGCCAGAGTGCCTCTTTAGAGAGGGGAGATCTGCATCGGCAGCAGTCAGTACCCATCACATCCGACCAGATCATCTGGGTGTCTCTGGTGCTAGCATTGGATATGTTTATCAGATGTATGGACAGAGACTCAGATCTGCTGTACCTCTGATTGCCCCCTCAGTGGATTGACCTTCAGAACTTCTGGCCAATCTCAGCTTTTCCTTCACTCATCCTACTGAATGAAATGCCATTGTTCACCATGCAGATTCAAAGATGTAGTGCAATGGCACATACCTTGGATGGAAGTTCTATCAGACACCATCGGTGTGGACTATGCCAAGCATGATTGCTCACTCTGGACAGGGACAGCTGCTCTCGGCTTTTTCTTTGGTCTGCTTGCTGAATGATGCATCATTGGTCAGAATGTGAAGGCGAAGAAAGCCTGTAATGGAACATACCTCTGGGAAGATCATCCTCAGCCATTGTTGGAGATGGCTTCACTGATGACAATTCTTTGACCCTCAGGGAAATGGCCAATCTCAGTAGGGTTGCCAAAGTTCAGTTCAGTTCAGTTCAGGTTTGGGTTCAGGCTAGGAGTACAAGGTTCAGGTTCAGGTTCAGGCTTTACTCTATACTAGAGAACTAGTTCAAACTGGTTCAAACCTCTGTGAACCTGATACTCAGATCAGCAAATTACAACCTCAGACATAGTGATGTGC
>JBBPLV010000601.1:0-16585 GCA_038089975.1 Boletellus ananiceps | reverse complement strand
TCTCCCCCACTCCCATCATCCCCTCCTCCCCCTCCCCCTTCCCCTCTCCAATCATCTCCTCCTTCTCCAAATAAGGATGAGATATGTTGTGCTATGGACAGCTATGGTGAAATCAGATATTTTGAGTAACTTTGCTATGGTACTATGAGCTACTATATAGCTATATACTACTATAGAAATGGACCTGAAAATATGAAGTGCTATGCACAGCTATAGAGCTGGGCAGACCAAAGTGATTTACTGATGTTCATTGGTTTGAGGGTGATAGGTGGTGGAGAGGCAGACATCATAGTGGAGGAGTCAAGCAAGTTCTCAAGCAAATGCTGAGGCAAATTGTGGGACACAATCAGAGATAATAGAGTCATGGAGACCAAACCATTTGAAGACATGCTGGAAAAAGAGTAAGGCTACTCCTGTGGCATCAATGGTTTTGGTGCAAGGAATAAGTATCATCCTCTTTGTAAGTCCATGGTTAACCATGACCAGAAGAGAATCAAAGCCAGAGGAAACAGAGAGGTCAGTGATGAGGTCCATGGAGAGCTGGTGAAATAGTAGTGATGTGGAAGAGAGGATAGGCATGAGGGAAGGAATGGTGGGATGAGTGTTTACTTTAGATTGTTGACAAAGGACACAGCCGGTGAGGAAATTTTTGACAAAAGTAGAGAGACCAGGCCACCAGAAATCATGTTCAACAAGAGTTTTGGTACAGAAGAAGCTCATATGGCCAGTGGTGGGGGATTCATGCAGGACATGAAGAAGAAAGGATTGGAAGGCAGGAGGAACATATATCTAGTAGTGGAAGAAAAGATGGCTATTGTCAAAAGACCAATTGGAGATGGCAGAGTGAGGGAAAAGAGGGGATCTCCCTTGAAGACCTTGGATGGCATAAAGGACAAGTGGATCAGAGAAAGAGGAAGAATGGATGTTGTTGGCATGGATAAGGTCAAGAGTGTCAATGATCAGGGATCAGGGAGGATGGGAGAAGAGACATTGTCCAGGGAGGTGTCAATCAGGTCTGTACAAGAGAGTGCATCTACAGAGCCCATACAAGCACCTGGGGTGACTTGCCAAACAAGATCAAAGTCCTGGAGGAAAAGAGACCAATGAGCCTGGTAATGAGATAGCTTGTGAGGGTCCTTGAGATATGAGAGATTCTTATAGTCTGTGAGGACAGTGACTGGATGAGAAGTTCTACGGAGGTATTGTTGCCATTTCTGAAGAACAAGGATCACAGTCAAAAGTTCCTAATCATAGATGCTGTAGTTACACTCCACAGAACTGAAGGTCTTGGAAAAATAAGTACAAGGATGCAAGTTGCCATTAGAATCAGATTGGAGGAGAACAGTACTGGCTGCAAGGAGAGATACATCTGTCACAATGGAAAAGGGTCAAGAGACATCAGGGAAAGCAAGAATGGGGGAAGAAGAGAAGTAGGCTTTCAGAGTGTCAAAGGCACACTGCTGGAGGGGGGTCCAGAGCCAAGGTTTGTCCTTTTGGTGAAGAGAGTGAGGAGAGCAACAAGATCAGAGAAGCTTGGGATGAACTTGCAATAACAATTGGCAAAACCAAGGAAAGAGCAAATACCTTTGATGGAGGAAGGGGGTTTCCACTCTTGGATGGTACAGAGCTTAGTGGGGTCCATCTGAATACATCCTTGTCCAATAATGAGTCCAAGGTACTCCATGTGTTATGGACTTTATCCCAGGTCAATACAGTCCCTGGTATGATTCCTCTATGTTCTCCTTGTCTACCTTTCCTTCCTATCTAGACAACGCCACCTATCTAGTATTCCCCTTGTATCCACTACCGGATAGGGACCCTTAGGTTACTACATTTGATACACTCCACTTGCTACTCTCAGACACATAGCCCTCCTACAGCATATCTCTTTATTGATGCTGCATCTCCCACACCCCCATACTAGGCAACTCTTCATTACCATACCTGGCATTACCATGATTAGCAATGTACAACTCTACCTAGGTATTTAAACTGTGCTCTGTACTTTAGAGGATCTCTAGCTAGTTCTACGCAATTCTATGTGCAGTCTCTGGCCACCGCGAGTCCTAGGAAGGATAGCGAGATGTGAAAACTCTATTAGTCGTCACACCACTATTGGGAGTGTGCTGCTTCTACTGTTGAACCCCTGTTGAACAGTAGGAGAACATAGTTGAACAGTTGAGAATGATAGTCAAACAGTTCGAACCAGAGGTTGTACGCCTGGCGTAACAAAAGAACTAGCGAACCCCTCCACCCCTGCTATTGAGCAGAAGGGCAAGAAACTTGGAATCATGTCGTACCGAATACCAACAGAGCAAGATTCCTCCCCAGAGTACGAGGAAAGTGCAGAGCATGAAGAAGTGTTCTTTGAAGACAAACCAACTCCTAGTACCACCCCTGTAGAATCCAGAGCGTTCGAAAACCCCTATCAGACCAACTCTCCAGTTCCTCCCCAAAGAATAGCCACATCCTCAGGAGCTCCTTGATCCCCTCCACCTAGTCTCCTTTTTCGTGAATGAAGAAGACAAAGATCTGTCACACCTGAAACAGTCTTGGAACATGCTACTCTTGCCCCTCCCCCTACTACCACTCCCACACTTTCTCTGGTCATTCTAATAACCAACCTGGACAAAGACACTCCCATGGCAGACCCAGCCCATCATAATGGAAAGAAAGGAGAATTGAGAGCCACCTTGCCTGGTGACTTTGATGGGACAGCAGCAGATGCTACACAATGGATGTTGGCCATGACGGCATTCTTCACCATCAACAATGACATATATGACAGACTCCCTCCTAATCCTCACCTGCCTTAACAAGATGAATAAAGGGAGGGCAGCAGCATTCGCGGAAACTTGGTATCCAAAAGTAGCTGATGCAACATTTGCCCAGTTCTGAGAAGCCTTTCAGGAATCCTTTGTCCCGACAGGCCAACAAGAAAGATCCTGAAACGAGCTATACAAGCTCAAACAGAGTGATTTCAAAGATGGAGCAGAGAAAGCATTGCCTGGACGAATGCAAAGAGGAAACTTTGACACCTATGTGACTATGTTTGAACTAAAAGTCATGAGAAGTCAACTGGAAACTGGGCACGATGATATCCTGATCGATATCTTATGAAGGGGGGTAGACAAAAGGTTGGCCAATATGATGACAACCCTAAACCTGCAGCTGATGAAATGGAGGGACTGGATAAAGAAGGCTCATGTGTTCAACAAAAACATACACCACCTACGGAAGATCAGGGAACAAAGGAATTACATACCACTTCCTTCCTCAGGAAGTTCTCATAATCACAGAGACCCAACTACAATGGACATGGATGCAATACACCTCACACCTGTAGAACGAGCAGAACACATGAAGAACAATAAATGCTTCATCTATCACAAGATAGGATGTCATACTACCAATCACCCTAGGAATGAACCATGGAGATTTCCGATGAGATCTCATAACTTGAGAACACTAGAAACCAGGACGGATGCCTTAGGGGAATTTATCCAGAATTCAGACCTCCCCCAAGAAGAGCTTCTTCAGATTCTCTGAACCTGTACCTTGGAGGATCAAGAGGTTCAGAAACTCGATACCTCACAGGATTTTTAATAGGGAGGAAAGTAACAATGTCTTTGCCTCCCCTTTCTGTTGCACCTGTATTTGTATTAGGCCCCGACTTTAGAGCAATCAAACTCCCCATTCGCCTATATGAATCAGATGCAACTCAAAGTGTTGATGTTACCACACTTGTCAACAGCAGAGCAACCAGATGCTTTGTCAACAAATACCTTGTCCACCTACATGGATGGAAAACTCGGTGACTACCAAGACCTATACAGGCCAAAAATGTAGATGGCTCTGAAAACAAGAATGGGATAATCAGGAATTATGTTACTCTACAGGTCATCATTGGTCCCCGAACTGAACAAAGAAAATTCCTGGTCATCAACTGTGGTATCAAAAAAGTCATACTGGGAATCACTTGGTTAAAGGATATCAATCCTATTATTGACTGGACAACTGGCCAGGTCAATGTTCCAAATTCTCCACCCATCCAGTGCTGATCCAACTCCACAGAACAACAATACCTTCTCAGATATCTAGGAATATCCCCAGATGAAGAATCGCTGGCATGCATAACCATTTCCACTGAACTAGCCCAACAAACGAAGAAACCAGAAACAACTCTCTCACCAGAATATATGGAATTTTGGAAAATCTTTGAAGAACCAGAGGATGGGGAACTTCTGCCTTCATGTCCCTATGATCATGCCATCGACCTTACTCTGGAGTTTGTGCTGAAAGTAGCAAAGGCCTATCCTCTAAATCCAATGGAGTTAGCCACCTGTAAAGCCTTTGTAGACGAACACCTAAAATCTGGAAAGATCAAACCCTCAGAATCCCCTCAAGCATCACCATTCTTCTTTGTACAAAAAAAAGATGGAGGACTACAACCTTGTCAGGATTATCGTTGCCTCAACCAACATATGGTTAAGAATGCCTACCCTCTTCCCCTCATCTCCAACCTCATTGATCAACTTAAAGACTCCTCCTTATTCACAAAAATGGACATCTGATAGAGATACAATAATGTCCAAATCAAAACTTCCGATACTTGGAAGGCAGCATTCATTACCCTGTTTGGACTGTATGAACCAACTGTAATGTTCTTCGGATTATGCAACTCTCCACCCACTTTCTAGGCCTTAATGGACAACATCTTCCAGGATATGATATCAGATGGCTGGCTTCTGATCTATATGGATGACCTTATCATTCATACCAACAGTGACACCCAACTCCATCATCTGTGAACACTTAGAGTACTTCAACAGATGAAAGAACATCACCTCTTCTTAAAGCTCTCTAAATGCTTTTTCAATGTCTTAGAAGTGGAATACCTTGCAATGATAATCCAACCTGGTGCCATCACACTTGACCCTTCCAAGTTGAAGGCGATTCAAGACTGGATCCCTCTCCACTCTGTCAAAGTGGTCTGATCATTCATTGGTTTCTGTAACTTCTACCGAAAATTCATCCCTGGATTTTCTTTTACTGCTAGGCCATTACATGACCTCACAAAGAAAGGGGCTACTTGGGATTGGTCCCCGGATTGTGAGTCAGCCTTCAGGACACTCTAAAATGCCTTCCTTTCCTGCCCAGTCCTTCACTTGCCCCACACAGATTCACCTTTCTGGGTTATGACTGAAGCCTCCCTTATCACATCTGGGGCTGTCCTGATGCAAAAAGATGCAAATGGAGAACTTCACCCTTGTGCTTACCTTTCAAAGACCTTCTCCCCAGAAGAACGAAACTATGACATCTATGACTTGGAGTTATTGGCAGTTATCAGAGCACTTGAGGAATGGAAGCAATACCTCACTGGAACAGCACACCCTGTCACTATTCTTACAGACCACAAAAATCTGGCCTACTTCAAGCAACCCCATAAGTTGTCTCACTGCCAGGCCAGATGGATGTTGTTTCTCCAAGATTTTGACCTCCATTTCCACCATGTGCCAGGATCCCACATGGGACCCACAGATGTATTATCCCACCTCCCTGACGTCACCACCTCTGATGACAACCAGGATGTTGTCCTGATATCTCTGGAACATTTCATCTGTCTTCTGGACATCACCCTAGCCACCAAGATCTCCCATTCCACCTCCTCAGACCCTTTCATCTCAGATGCTTTAAATGCTCTGAAAGCAGGCACTTCCCTCCTGCCCTGTGCTCAACTTTCGGATTGGCATTTTGACAATGGAAAGCTATACTTCAAGACTTGCCTGTATATCCCAGAGCCTGCCTGATGAGACCTTGTCCACTCCATACACATGGCTCCTGCTTCCGGACACCCCAGGTTCTTCCGGATGTTACACCTGTTGCAACATGACTATTGGTGGCTGGGACTTTCCACATTCATGTGAAAATACCTCCTTGGCTGCACCACCTGCCAGGCCAATAAGGTTGTCACACATCCCATGGTGCCACTGGCTTGGCCACTCCCAAGCTCTACCACATGCCCCTTTCAGTCCATCTTGGTGGACTTCATCATGGATTTGCCCCTGTCTCAGGGATTTGACTCAATTCTGGTCATGGTCAACCATGGCCTTACAAAGGGGGTGATTTTTGCCCCTTGTTCCAAAACTATCAATGCAAAAGGCATAGCCAACCTCTTTTTCTGCCATGTCTTCTCCCAATTTGGACTTCACGAACGATGCATCTCTGATCAAGGCCCTCAATTTGCTTCCACCTTTGCCAGAGAGCTATTCCAGCTACTGGAATATGATCTTGCCCTCTCCATGGCATATCATCTGCAGACTGATGGTGAAACTGAATGAGTGAACCAGGAACTGGAAACTTACCTCTACATCTTCTGCCAAGGAAATGTATCTGCCTGGACTGACCTCCTTCCCATGGCAGAATTTGCACACAATTCCGCAACACGCTCAGTGACCAAGCAATCCCCATTTTCTCTCATGATGGGTTATGAACCCTGTTCTTACCCAGCCCTTGGAAAAACCTTCATCCCAGCCCTCAAGCAGAGGTTAACCATTTTGTCCAAAGCAAGAGATGAAGCACAGCAAGCCCATCATGTGGTGCAACAATTGATGCAAGAACAGGTTCACATGTCTTACAAACTGTGAAAGATAGGAGATCAAGTCTGGCTCAACAACAGACACCTGAAACTTCATTACCCATCTCGAAAGCTAGCTCCTTGGAGAGAAGGACCTTTTGAAATCGAACAAGTCATTTCTCCAGTAACCTATCGACTCAGACTTCCACCAACCTGGCGGATACATCCTGTATTTCATGCTTTCCTCCTAATTCCTTATCAACAGACTGAGGAACACAGTCCCAACTTCATCAATCCTCCTCCAGATCAAATTGATGGAGAAGAACAATATGAGATGGTATGAATCTTGGGCCATAGGGATTCTGCAGCCCAAAGGCAGTACTTAGTTTTCTGAAAGGAATATTCTGCAGCAGAGAACACTTGGGAACCAGAAAGGAACTTAGGGAACTCCTATAAACTACTAATGGAATATAAAGCATTGCGACCAAACAACTTCCCCCCAACCAGACAAAGAAGAACAAGAACATAGTACCCTCCTTACTTAAATACTCCTATGATATATGCCTTCTCTCTCAGCCCCCACCTTCAACCTTCTAGCTCTCTATTTCGCTTTCATATTCCTCCCTTTCTTTTTAATCCTTCTGTGTCTTTGAGACACCCATCAATGCCTTTTGAATCGCCAGGTAGACATACAGTATACCCTAGCCCCCCTCCCCACTCACCATCATCATCCACCCCCTCCAGTTGCTTGGGCAGATGAGCCTACTCAGGACCAACACCCACCAGCATGACCAGAGCCAGGTTGGTCTCTGCATTTCGCAGTGACATTCTCAGACCCCAGCAATGGAGCAGGACAGTGGGGAGGAAATACCTCAGGCTGGTAGACACTACCCTCAGTTCCATTAAAAATTTCTTCTTTTCTTGCTGAATATTATGCACAGAGGGTACTGAATACTCTCTGAGAAGGTCCCATGCCTGCTCTCTCAAAACCCCTATCCGACCTTGACAACCCTCCATTACACTTGGATCACCTTCCTGAATTCCACCTAAACACCTTCCTGTTCAACCTATTAGACAATCCTGCAGCTGTACTCACTCTCGAAAACCTTCCCTGTTTTCATTTCTCTCCTTATCTCCCTTTACTAGTTCGATTTTACTCCTTCTTCATTCAAGTCTGCTGCCAGACCATTGACAGCATTGTGTTACTCCAGACCACCTCAGCATTGGGGATTGAATACTGATTCACCACCACCTCTGCTCTTACAAACCTAGGAAGAGCTTGACAAACCCTCTCCAAATTCTTTGAAGAAGCAGGACTGCCAGAGTTGATTGAACAACTCCCTCGGAATGTCTACCTCCCCCTCCTCCAACAACAACTCTGTTCTCTCACAGAGGAGGGGTGAGTGCATTACCTGGCTGATGCCTCCACCTCCAGATCCAGAAATTAGATGGGTGAGTACCATCACTCCAGAATCAGCACAGTGGGAGCCTCAGCTCCATGTCCCATTATCCCAGCCATTAACTTTGTGACAGTCCAACCCCCAACACCAATCCCACCTTTCGTTCCCCCAGAACCAATCACCCCTCCTCCTCACACCATTACCTCACCCACCCTCCCCGTACCTCCCCCAGCACCTAGACAACAATGAGCAGCTCAGCAAATTCATGCTCTAGCTCAATTAGGAAGACACAATATCACAGATGGAGAACTTCAATTCCTCAGCCCTGTCTCTCCCACTCCTGGAGGATCAGATCGAGCGGCAAGTTGCCATCAATGTGGTTTGCGATCACATTACAAGACCACCTGCCCAGACTACCTTTGCCCTTACTGCTTCCTCCCAGCACCTGGTCACCCCCAATATACTTGTCCTGAGTGGGAGTGTAGACATTGCAGACTTCGAGGCCATGGTGTGCCAAATTGCCCAAGGGCCATGGATGGGAATGACTCTGACAGACTCTCTGTGGGAGATCCTGGTCGAAACAAACAGACTGATCTTGCCTGAGTCACTGTCTCAGATCTATGAAGTGGGTACTGTTATGGACTTTACCCCAGGTCAATACAGTCTCCGGTATGATTCCTCTATGTTCTCCTTGTCTACCTTTCCTTCCTATCTAGACAACACCACCTATCTGGTATTCCCCTTGTATCTGCTACTGGATAGGGACCCTTAGGTTACTACATTTGGTACACTCCACTTGCTACTCTCAGACACATAGCCCTCCTACAGCATATCTCTTTATTGATGCTGCGTCTCCCACACCACCATACTAGGCAACTCTTCATTACCATATCCAGCATTACCACGATTAGTGATGTACAGCTCTATCTAGGTATTTAAACTGTGCCCTGTACTTTAGAGGATCTCTAGCTAGTTCTGCACAATTCTATGTACAGTCTCTGGCCACCACAAGTCCTAGGAAGGATAGTGAGATGTGGAAACTCTATTAGTCATCACACCACTATTGAAAGTGTGCTGCTTCTACTGTTGAACCCCTGTTGAACAGTAGGAGAACATAGTTGAACAGTTGAGAATGATAGTCAAACAGTTGTCAAACATTTGAACCAGAGGTTGTATGCCCAGCATAACACCATGGTCTGGACATCAAAAGAACACTTAGAAATCTTAAGGGAGAGTTTGTGTTTGTGGAGTTGGAGAAGTACTCATTTTGTTCTGGCATGATAGAGTTCAATGTTGTCTTTGGTACAAATCTGGATGTCATCCATGTAGACCTTTAACCATTGTTTGGAGATCATGTCTGCAAAGATGTGATTCATGAATGCTTGGAATGTTGGGGGGCATTGTTAAATCCAAAGAACATGATGGTCAGTTCAAAGAGTCCTAGTGGAGTGATGAATGCTACTTTCCATTGGTCTTCCTCCTGTAAGAAAATGTTATTGTACCCCCAGTGGACATCAAATTTAGTAAACAAAGTCAAGTCCTTCATGTTGTCAATAAGTTCAGAGATGAGGAGTAGAGAGTAAGCATTATGGATGGTATGGAAGTTTAGGTATCAATAATCCTGGCAGGGGTGAAGGATACCATCCTTTTGGGCACAAAGAAGAATGGTGATGCTTGGAGGGACTTTGGGGGGATGATGCAACTAGTTTTAAGATTTTCTTTGATGAAGGTTTGACATGCTTCATGTTCAGCTGGGTTCAATGGATAGATCTTCATGATTTTTGAAATAAAAGATGGTTTCAAGTTGATGGTGTGGTCAAAGGGATGATGTGGAGGGAGGACACTGAACATCTTTTTGAGGAAGACATCTGCAAACTCTTTACACTAAGAGGGAACGTCCTATTCCTTTGATTTCTCTATTTAGGCCAGTTGGATAGAGAAGGTGATCTTGCCAAGGTGTTGAGGGTAAAAATCTTCAACATTCTTCCAGGGCAGACTCTCATGAAGAGGTACCACAGCATCCTGGATAGTGATAGTATTGGAGACCCAGTCAATGAAGGGATTCATTTTTTGTAACCATGGCATTCCAAAGAAAATACAAGGAGAGTCTAAGAAAGTGACAAGGAGAATTACATTATTAGAAGCATTGGAGAATATGAACTTGACAGAGATGGTCCATTTGATGGCCCCATGATGGTTCTGGATTCCATTAACATTGTAGGCAGTAAGAGATTGAGGGAGATGACAAATGGCTGAACAAAGTTTAGGGGCGATAGAGATGTCTATGAAGTTACTGGTTGCACCACAGTTGATGAGAGCCATGGTGTCGACACTTTGAGATCCTGCTAGTAGGTGAACTGGAAGACATATAGTTTGTTCATTGGAGAGACCTACTAGTATAGTGGAGATATCTAGGGAAGGAGACATTGCTACTTCTTCTCTTACTGAAAACTCAAAGTAGTTTCATCTTTGGGGGTGTCCTCAAAGCAAAGCTTGAGTCTGTAAGATCTCACCTTCATCTTTCCTAACAGTACAAAGGCTGTTGACATGGGTATTTATGGCTGAAGAGGGTTTGGTTTGGGGGGTGAAGTGCATGACTGAGGAGGTAGTAGGCATGACTGAGGATGTGGCTGAGAAGGTGTTGGTAGCTTGAACTCATTGTGAGTTCCTGAAGGGATTGGTCAAGGACAGAACTTGAGGGGTCTGGGAGGTGAAGGTTTGACATTGTTGGACATTGTGACCCTTCTTGCAACATTGAAGGCAAAGGCCTTCTATTAGAGCCCATTCTTCTCTGCTCTGCTCTGGTCAGTCAGAGATGTAGATGAGAGGGATCTAGAAGAATGGAGATGTTAGAGGTGTCAAGGATGTTGGTCTCAGCAATGCAGGGTGGCACACTGTACCCTTGCATGCTCTCAGTCCTCTGAGGTCAGAGGTTGGACAGAGGGAAACAAAGATGTCAGAGATGGAATCTGATAGAGGAGGACTGAGGAGGGAAGAGGAGAAAAGGACTAGAATCAATATTCAGACTGAAGTTACAGGAGGTAAGTACAGAGCTTATATACTTTGGAGTCTGAGGCTATGTACTACAAAGGGCAGAGATGGAAGTCAGAGAGGACTGATGCTGGATCGCTAATGAGGTACAGAACTAAAGTAAGGAGGCAATGTCTGGAACTGGTGATAGGAAATACCAGCCATGAGTACAGAGCACAGGAGACAGAGGTAAACAGAGATAAGAGATAGTACATACAGAGATAAGATAAGATACACACTAATAGTCAGAAATGGAGTCAGATATATATACAGAAGTTGGAGATAGGGGTATCAGAGCAGAGGAAGAGGCAAAGGAGTGGAGGTGGAGATTGGAGTGACATGGGATGTGACACCTTCTCAGAAGCATCAGGTACATTCATCAGGAGTGAGCTTAGAGACTCTAATGGTGTTGACATCCACGACATTGGGATCAGGGATGGAAGAATGAGAGGTAAAGGAGGAGGGGGTTCTATGTCCCTTGCAGAGAGCAGCAATATGAGCCTTTTGTGTGTGGAAGGTCTTGGCTTTTTCAAGCCAATCGGAGATGATAGTTGAGATGGTGGTAATGAAAAGGATCATGATAGCAATTTGTTGGTCCAATCCTAGGGAGAATTGGTCAATGAGGGTAGTTTGATCAGTGATACCTGCCTTGGCAGTGAGATTTTGAAAGTCAGTGATATATTTCTGGAAGCCATTGTCCAACTCTCCATCTGGATGCTTGAAGGACTTTTGAATAAGCTTGAAGAGCTTGAAGTGAGCAGTTGCTTTAGTATCAAAAGGATAAAATATAGATTCAAAGTTTTCAACAAACTTATTGAAGGTTTTCTCAGTAGAAGTGATGGTTGTGTTGGCCATTCAATCATACCACATCTCTGAGAAAGAGACTCTGCATCCCTTGCTCATCTTATTGAGAGTAGTCATTACTTTGTGGATGTTGGAGGAGTATAGTGTTGCATTAAATAGGCCTTCATGGCCTGGATCCATCTGATGGCATCTGCAGGCTCACCAGAGAAGTCAGCAAGAAGGGCTGCTTTTAGTTCAGACATGATGATAGTGGGAGAGGCTGGTGCTGGAGGTAGGGGTGTGATTGGAAGTGCAGGTGCTTGGAAGACTTGGAGAGGGAGAGTGACTGGAAGTGTGGGTATTTGGAAGATTAGGGGAGGTGGTGCAGGTGATGCAGCTGGACTAGGAGTGCTTTGAGAGGTGAAGACACAACATTGATGATACTGTGGGGTAGAGGCTGGGAGAACTATAGTAAATCAATGGGTCAAAGACTCAGGGACTGGGATATCCTTGTTGGAGGATTCTGGGACTTTGATACAAGGAGATATGGTGACTGGAGGGTGTCCAACTCCTAGATAGGAGGGACAAAGGAGATTCTTGATCTTTTGTTATGCAGAGTATACCTCAAGAGATCAGACTCAGACTGAACCTACTGGCAGGACACTCACAAAGAGTTACAACTCAGCCAAAGGGTTTGAGGATCTATATGGTCAAAGACTGGACTAGGACTGAATTGTGCAGATCAAGAATGAGGTACATGGCATTGTACTTAGGGTTTATATAATGGAACCCATTGCACATGGACCAAGTACCATAAAGGGAAGAACAAAAAGAGAACAAAAGGATAGCTAAAAGGAGAACAAAGGGAGTCCAAATTGAATCAGACAACAGTGTAATTGAGATGACTAAAGGGGAATGATGGAAGCCTTGAGATCATTTGTGACAAGGAGAATGTGAATATAATCATAAAGAAACATACTGGGGATAAGAGAACGAGAAGAGAAGAGACAGGAGATGAGGAAAAGACATGTGTGAAGACAAGAAATCATAATACTGATCCTGAAAACACAAGAAGTAGATTGGCTCACTGTGATGAAGCTGGAAGGGCAGATCACTGGAATGCAAGCATGTCTCAAGATGATAGAGTCTGCAGTGAAGACAATGGATGCAGTGATGAAGTTGTTGGAGTCATACATAGTTGATGCAAAGAAGGAGGTTGCAAGGCAGCAAGAGGAGCTCACCATCATCAAGGTGGCCCTTCGTATATAGGTAGTCTGTCCATAGTGTCATAGGTAGTTTGTGTGAATGTACTGCAAGTGTCTCAGTCCAATCCAAGCAAGTCCAAATGAGAATAAAAAGAAAAGAAAGTCTAAGTGTAGAAATGAACAATAAGAAAGAAATGATACAAAGGACACAATACCGGGTTGCAAGCTTCTGACTTGACTTGCATTCTTCACTCAGCTTCCAAGTCTATACTTATGCTTCTCCTAATCAGCAACTTCCAGACATGACCCAATTGAAGCAAAAATATTTTGTGAGAACATGCACTGTGTCCCAGAGCATGAATGAATGGTGAATATCTAAATATGGGTATGAGAGACACAAGAGATGTCAACAGGGAGGAGAGAAAGTGATGGCTTTAGTGTTTTCAGAACAAGAGGCATAAGCAGAACAAAATCTAAATATGTTTAGGAATTTTGTTTATTTTGACAGATCAGGATCACTGGATGAATACCAGGGTGGAACAGAGGTCTCTCTGGACAAATCCTAGGATATGAAGCTATATGTATCATAGGGGTGGTATTAAGGATGGTATGTGGTGTCAGATTGAGGGTAAGATATTGGATATTTCATACAGTATGGTGGTACAGCCATGGGCTTATGTAAGCCTAAGTACACTTAGAATTCTTCATATGGTAGTTACACCTCAGCTGGTTTACCAACCACTGAGGTGAGCACATGGATATTTACCTTTTTACCTTAGTACTGACTATGTATAGTACTTACTATACAATATAAGGGGATCATTGAGTACTTGCAGAAGGGCATCAGTTGAAATTGACTGACCCCACATCTTCTTCATCATACTCTCCATCATCTACTTCTACCAATCAACTGATTGCTTCTTCATCCATTCTGGTCAAATTGGTGACTGAAATTGTAATGTGCATTCATGGATAGTATAGGATAAGCCGGAAAGTGGCATATTGCAACTTTGAAATCAAACCATCCAACTCAGCCAAGATGTAGGACCCTCCAGTGGTCTGGTAAAGGACTACTATCAGACCCAAGTATCAAGGCTTTGTCTTCTGATTCAACTCCTTTTCAATCCATGAATTGTAAACTAAGACCAGACTCCCTGGTGGGAAGTCAAAGTCTTTAATCTGATTTTTGAATGTGGACTCGAATTGCTTGATCAAAGTGAAACAAGATTTGATGATGTTGGTACAAATAGAATCTATATCATCATGACACTTTTGGAGCTGATGAGCTTGCCAAGCAATCAGTCTGGTCATAGAGAAAGGATCAATATCAGGTAATGGAACAAGAAATGTGGCTTCTGAAAGGTTGAAAAGAAATAGAGGCTCAACACATGTACTATGAAGTAAGGTGAGAGACCTGTGGACTTTATGATTGTGACTTGCTCTGTCCAAAAAATAAAGTGAGCTATGAAATGCCAGTGAGCCTCCCTCCCAGGAGAACTTTTCATAATGGCACTCAACCATACTATTGGCTTGAGAATTGTAGGGCAAAATGCAAATATAGCAGATACCATGACATGTGGAAAGGATATTGAGGGCCTGTATAAAAACAGAACTATTGTCAGCCACAATTTTGGCAAGAGTAGAAGCATTCTTGAGATGAAGCATATGCCATTTTGGATATGCAGTAAGTGCATAGTGAGCCTGGATGATGGCATGATAGCCACTAGACCAAGGCATCACAATTGTATCAATACGCATCTTGTAAAACATACCACCCACAACAGGAATGAAAGGGGGGATATGAAACTTTGCAGTTTGACAAAGCTGACACTCATGACAAGTACAAATGAACCATTTGATATCATCCACCAGCATGGTGTTAATAGCTGGATGCCCTCAGCTGGAGCTCACTGTCAGAAACTGAAAGATGAAGACAGTGAGCTCTGGACTACATCTGGAGCAGTGCAACAACACTACACAATATTGCCATGCCACAAGTAGCTGAGAACATGGACATTGACTAACAAAAGATGGAGGTTGTGGATGGCAGCAAGTGCAAGCATGATGTGGAGAGTGAAGAGATGCACTGTGGGAGTGAACACCTCAAGATATTCGAAGCCTGGTCACTGTGAGAACCCCTGGGCAGCCAATTGGCCTTTGTACCTCTCAAATGAGCCATCAGCATGGTACTTCTTCACAAACACCCACTTTGAGCCAAGTATTGGACTGTCAGATGGGTGTGGCACCAGTGTTCATGTGCTATTGGTCTTGTGAGCTGTAAGCTTGTCAAAAGTGGCCTGTCTACATTCTACAGCATCATTGTGCTTCATGGCCTCTTTAAAGGACCTAGGATGGGGTGTGTTCACACCAAAACACTGTGCAATGCCAGCATCTTCCTCATCTGAGTCACTCTCTGAATCCTCCTCAGTCAGCTGTGTAGGACTGAGCTTCCACCATTTGTGTAGATGCTGACAAGTTCTGCATGGCAGATGAGCTGCAAGTGCAGGAGGTGTCACTGGAAGTGGGTTCAACAATCCAATGAGTGTTGCAGGGTCATTATCAGGCAGCAGATTGGAGACAGCAACTGGCATGATGGGTTCTGCATCCTGTTCCTCATCAGGAGCAAGTCCTCCTGCAGGATGAAGAATCTCAGAGGTTTCAGCATCAATATCATCCAAAGTGCAGTCAGCAGGGGATGAATATGGTGTTAGTGGCAGGGCACCAGTCAGAGCCAGAGTGGGGACTGGAGGTGAAGGATTGCTCATTGCAATGGTAGTGGTGCATTCTGTTACAATTTCATTCCTCTATCCACATGTTTTCCTCTTATCCTGTCTTCATCCCTCTTGCTCCTGCATCCCTGGACTCTTCCTTCATACTTACATTCATATTCTATTGCTATGGAATGTCCTTGAGGTATCCATCGTTCTGCTATAGTCATTATGCTTATAACTTCATCCAATTCAACTTAGACTCCCTTTTATAGTTTCCCTTTTGTTCTTTCTTTATATGGTACCTGGTCCATGCACGAATAGTTCCTCTATAAAACCCCTAGCCACAAACCATGTACCACATTCTTGATCTATGCAATTCAGCATCATCTTGAGTCTCCTCTCAGTCCAAGTCCTCAGTCCAAGTCTTCGTCCTTCATCCTTAGTCTGGTCTTTGACCATATAGACCTCTAGTTCCCTTTGGGCTGAGTCGTACCTCTTCATGAGTGTCCTGCCCATTGGTCAGTCCTAGCATCCATACTTGAGGTATGCCCCTGCATAACAAAAGATCAAGAATCTCCTTTCGTCCCTCCTATTCAGGAGTAGGATGCCCCAGTCATCACATCTCACTCCATCAGACCCCCAGAATCCTCAGATGAGGATATTCCTAGTCAAGAGTCCTCCCATTGCTTTATCCCAGTCCCCCCAGCCCCCACCCCACAACACCATCATTGTTGCATCTTTGCCTCATCCTCTAGTACCTACGCCCCCATCCCGTCACAAGCACCTCAACCCCCAGCCCCAACATCCCCAGTTGTTCCTCAGCCCCCAGCCTCAGCACCCCCAGCCATCCCTCAGCCCCCAGCCCCAGCACCCCCAGTT